>JBBPFP010892687.1:0-15596 GCA_037974795.1 Kaempferia galanga | reverse complement strand
ATGAATTCTATTAATTGATATTTTGATTTTTTTTACTGTTTTAAATTTTATTTAAAACAGCTAAAAAATAAAATTTATATTTTGATAATTTTATTTATTTATTTATTTTAATATTTAATCGATATTCTGATATTTTTTTTACTATTTTAGATATATATTTTTTAAATTAGTAATTAATTAAATGAATAAATAATTAATCTATATAATTATTATATATAAAATAGTATTTTTTGTATTAATTTATATAATTATAATTTTTTAGTCTGAATGTTCTCATCTGATTTATGCGACTCCTTTTGGTATTAGTAAGGCAACATATTACGATGTATCAATTTTAATTCGAATTATTGATAGATCAATTTTTTTTTTAAAGAAAACTATATTTAATTTTTTTTAACAATATTAAGTTGCTCAATAATAGAGAACTTATATAAAATCAATATACACCTTATTTTTAAATTATATACCATAAGTATATTTATCTAATAATTACTATATATAAATAAAAAAATACCGAAATCGTATCGGCACAACACAATACGCTATTGAAATCGTATAGTTCTATTCTGGGACCGAAACCTCGGCACGGGTAAAGATTTTAAACCGTAGTTGTAGTTAATGTTAGTTATTATTATTGGCCCAATGAAATATGCCTTACAATTTGTCCAAAGCATGTGCAATAATCCTTTGACTAATTACTCAATATCTCTCTTACAATTGTTCACTGCCATCCTAGTTTTGTCTCCCATGTAGAATTTTGGTTTAAGAACAAATGCTATTGGCTTGAACGAGGGAATTATTAATGACTTAAGCTTAAGTAATTGGGCTATTGATTGAGTATGATAAAGTTTATGTCAATTCCAATGGTTGAAGTGCTGAGCCGTGCCGATCAACTCAAGGAGAATTTACCATTCCACTCACAGATTGGCACATCAGATGGTTTCAAACTAGAGCAGTGTTGCGTGGTAGAAATTGCTTGAACACTAGATTGTCATAGCTTAGGAAAAGCAAAGAGAGACGGGGAGACAAGGGAGAAAAGAGAGAAGGAAGGAGAGAAGAAATTAAAGACGAATTTTAACTATGGAGAGAGAGGGACAGATAGCTGGTGACACTATTTAAGATTTTAATCTTTTCTCTCATATTAAATTATCCCCCTCTTTGATTTTTAATCAAAACGGCACCCCCACCTTATGTAGCACGAATACTCTGATTTTTTTTTATGTAACAGATACTGATACGATACGCAAATATGAGTATCAGATACAACCAATAATGTGTCATGGACTTTTTTTGAGGTTTGTCCAGGCGGATACGTTTTGGACACAACAAGGATATGTTTTTCCGGATACGTTTGGGGGAAATTGTAAATATTTAAAATTTGAGGGGTTAATTGAGAAAATTTGAAATTTTCTAGGGCTAATTCCAAAATAATTAATAAAAATGAATGGGGTTGTGGACTTTTAAACCCAAAACCTTAATCTTTCTCCGATTGCTTCTCATCTTACTCGCCTCGCATCACCTTTTTGACTTCCCTTTTTGCCGTCGACCCCTTGCTGCCGCTTGCCATGTAAGTTCTAAATTATTATTTTTGATTTATGTTCCACTCCTTAAAATGTTTAAAACCTAATCATTTTGTTAAAAAGATTAGATTTAGAGATTTGAATATAAGCCCTAATCTTTCTGTCTCTTTTTTCTTCTTTTTGGCTTTCAATTTTTTTATGAACAGTATCTAAAAGTCTCAGTTTTGAACATCTTTCATGATCTTACATGCCACTGTACTAGTTGCCACTCATTCTCGGTTTTGATCATTATATATATATATATTATGTATATATATTTTAATTATAGTAGTATCCTAGCTCGTATCCGTATCGTATTCGATATGATACCCGTACCCGTATCTATGACCTGTTCAGCTGTGCCGATTAATACAAGGAGAATTTTCCATTCTACTTACAGATTGAGAGATAAGTGAGACCAAGGGAGAAGAGATTGGTGGCACTGTTTGATATTTTAAACTTTTCTCTGATATTAAATTATCCCCCTCTTTGAATTTAATCAAAAGGGCATCCCAACCCACTAGCAACCCATGTACAATTATCCAACGACCCTCTAGTTTTCCACATTATTATCTCCTACCACCCGGTCCCATCAGGCAGTTGTATTAACAACACAAGTCTGCATTGTAGCAACTACGTGGCTGCTACAACGTGAATATTGTTGGACTAGACAAGTTTGTGTTGTAGCAATTTTAAAATCGTATTTGTTACAACATTGTAGTAGCTATGAATCCATAGTTGCTACCATATACATGTTGAATACGACAAGTTTTTGTTATAGCAGCTATAGAATCATAACTGCTGCAATGTGAATGTTATTGAACATGTCAAATCCTGACACTGTATTTATTACATGTGGCAGGAGATAATTGTACCGAGCACTGTATTTGAGGGCAATCCGTCATTTTACATGGGGGTTGGTAGGGTGAGGCGCCCTTTTGATTAAAAATAAAAAAGGGACACCCCTTTGATGATTCTAAAACAATTGAGCTCCATTTTGATTTTTGCCCTTTTCCTTTTCTAACAACTCTACAAGGAACTCTTGAGAAGAATATTGTTATTGTGCCAAAAGAATATTTTTTGGTGGACTTAATTGTTTAAACCTGTAATGACTTAGTGATGTCCACTTGGTATATTTCTTTTTGACCATGCTGTGTTGTGCAGAATGAATTAGCACTAAATTCTGGTGACCTGGAGTTATTTGGGAACGATACACATCCTCAATTTGCTTTGATCAAGGTAAAATTTCATATATATACATAGATTAATTTATAGTTTTGCTCTGATTATTGATTGTACTTTCCTACATTAGAAAGAGGTTAGTAAATCCAGAAACCGGGAACTTGTTGAGTTATTTGAATCTGGTTTCGGCATTCACCATGCCGGAATGCTTCGTTCTGATAGAGCTCTCACAGAACGTCTATTTTCTGATGGATTACTTAAAGTAAGTACAGCTCACAGTTATAGTCTTTGGTTAAAATTGGACTATGCATGCTAACTTTTGTGCTTCAGGTCCTTGTGTGTACTGCAACTTTGGCATGGGGAGTGAATTTACCAGCACATACAGTTATCATCAAGGTTAGTGGCTATCATATTATCATGTATTTGGAAATGAAAGCTTCCAAACAATCATAATATGGTTTGCCTTATGAAACTGGAACTGAACACTTGAGTAAAAATATAAATTGAACTGATCTACCATGCACAAGTCTATGTTTCTCTGCTTATACATACTAAAGAACTTGTCAAATAAATCTTTATACTTGGTTGTCCTTTTGCCTATTTGTTAAAGAAAAAGGAATAACAGCACAGCAGGTTGGATATCTATTCCAGATATAGGTGGATTTGCTTGTTACTTGGAAGAACTCAAAATTATTTTGTCAATCCTCATAATTTTTTTTCTTAAATTTTACTTTCAGTCTTTAGCTTTTCCCGATTATGTAACTCGAACACAGGTACAAATAGTCAACATGGAAATGGATCTGTTTCTCAAACATCTGATTGTTTTTCCCAATGCGGGGACACGAAGGCTTAGTAGAAAAGCATCCAAATTGTATACTGATTAGGGACATATGAAGAGAGGAATTAATACAAGAAGGGGCTTTTGGAATGACAATAAATCTTTTTTCCAGCATTTGCAAGCTATACCCATTTGCTCATTTCCCTCTGTAGATTGTTTTTTTTTTTGTAGATTATGGAGTGATCTTTTATTGGTCCCTTAATTCATTAAAGTATTTTTTTTGCTTCAACTTTTTTTTCATCTCTTCCTCTCAATCTTAAAATTATAACTTCCTCTTTTGGCATCTTGTCTTCCTCTTCTCCACAACATCACATTGTCTTTATGTTGTGACCTCATTGCTTCTTGCTTGTCAAGACAGAGCAGTGTTGGACTACTTCTTTGTTGCACAATAGAAAGTTAAGTCTCATCCTCCAGTTCTTCCTCTTTTCTTCCCCTCTGTTTCTTCTTCTTCCTGTTTTTCCCTTCTAGCTCAATCTCTGTTTTTTCCCTTGCTCTTCCTGGCCTTTTTCTCCTCCTCCTGCTCGTTCATTTCTTCGTACTACATGAAGGTTGTTTTCCTCTTCTGCTTCATTTTTTCCACTGCACCATTTCTACTTGAGGAAATAGATGAGTTTGGTTTGTCTGGCTCATTTGTCATACTCATACATGGTGTATTGTCACATGTATGAGAAGGGAAAATGTCAAGTAATTTTTAATATTATTGTGTATAGTTCTTGTGGACAAACATATTTCTGTTTAATGTTCTACCGAATTTTAGTTAGCTCTATCTAAACACAAAGTCATTTTACTGTTCTTTATATATATATATTTACTTATTTTGTTAATGGATAAATTATTGGGTAAATTGTTAAGTAGACGTTTATTTTTCATTACTACCTTGCCAAGGTCTTCTTTGCAAAAAATGCCAAATAAGCTCTTTTCCAAATTTGAAAAATATCCCTGTCTTTCATCAGAAAATTCTTTGAGACGAAAGCTAGTTGAAATGCCATTCAAAATGTCTACTGGAAAACATTCTTGATTCTAGTTGGTATATTGGCCATTTAGATATATCTGCCAATATATAAAAAAAAGACAAACTCAGGCAGTCTTAGTTACATCATAGAATGTATCTATACACTCAACTCTCTGTCTTTGTATATCCTTTTGGCACTAATTATGCTTCAAGTCTGTCAATGGAGCCGTTGGGGGAAGTTTTGATAGTAAACACTTATTTGCAACCATTAAGAGTCTTATATTACAATCTCATTCATTATAGTCGATTTCACCTTTGATCAGATAGAACCTCTGAGATATTTTGGGGAACACTGGTAGATCCAATATGCCAAAAAAAGTAGAATACAATGGAATTAGGAAACATAAGAGATGTAATGAGAAAGTTAAGGTGTTCCACTTATAAGTACCTTTCTTTATAACAATAGGAAGGATAAGGATCACTATCGGATCTGAGACCACAGAAAGTTCTGATAGGGAAAAATTTGGTGAAGGTACTGCAATTGGCTGAGAACTTGGACATTTGCTGCATGCCTTTAGTGATTGAGACTTTGAGGAGGACAATGAAGTAGACGTGGAAGTGCCTCAGGAGAAAAAAATAGATTTGAAGGACATCACATAAGCAATGCTAGTCCTTTAACTAGAATATTTGAAACACGCTTGACAAATTTAGACAACACATATCATTCCCTGAGGACAAGAAACAAATGAAAGTGTAAACCCAAATAGATGTGGTTTAAGGCTATATAGTTCAACATGAGGAAAGATAATAGAGAATGGATCTCACCATGAAGAATGAAAAAAAGCATGCAACTGATAAGTAAGAATCCCATTATCCCAAAATTGCAGTGAATCCATTGTTTATTATATGTAGAAGGGTTATTGTAGTGGTTTCCAAACACCTATTTTTCCTATCTGTAATGCCATTCTTTTGAGGTGTATATGAGCAAAATTAATGTAGATTTTGACTTTTTCACTTCTCAGAATCTCACTACATGAATAGGAGTTGAAAATTGTGTTTTAATTTTCATACAAAAGGTAAGGAAAATATAAAATTTCATACTGTTCTTTCACTAAAAAATATCACGCATGAGTAGGCATGAGCAAAAGTAATAAATATTGCAAAAACCCATGAGGAGTTTAACTAGGACACCAAACATCAAAATGGACCAAAGAAAAAGGTGCTGATGGATGGTTTGTAATTAATGAGGGCCGGAAGTGTTACTCAGTTGATAAGATTCACACTCAGGACTGTTTGGTCGATAGGAAAGGAAACATCTTTTATTGATTCTGCAAGCTAAGATGCCACAAATACTGGTTGCCAATTGATAGAGTTAGGCTATCAGCTATTTAGCAACTTAGTGAGTTTTGCTCACAGACACTAGGCTTTCAGAAAATTTGATTATATAGAAAATTCAAGAAAGTGGTAAAGATATAGAAATGACCTGACCAATACACTCATTTAAGATGAGATGGGAGTGATGTATCTGTTAGGTCAGAATGGGTATGATTAGATAGTGGTTAAGGCCAGAGAAACGGGAAATGCTACTAATGTATTTAGTAATCTAGTAATACAAGTGTTTGGCTAGTGATGGCATGTTGGCAGTGTGATGTGTGCCATATTAGCAGTAGGATTACTTCCATGAATCGTGGATGATGCAGACTGTGGTAATCCATTTTCAAGTTGCTTCCCATTGAAACAACAAAATCATGTAAACAAAATATCAAATGAATACAATGGAAATACATCGAAATAAAATCCAAACCAAGAATTAGCACGCTGTGGATCTCTGAGCAACTCTATGTATGAGTTGAAACTAGCTATGATATCATAAGAGTGTATGTGCTTGCAAACTGGAGGTTAAGGGAGACAGGAAACACAAATTGCTAAGTGAGTACTCAAAAAAGATGTGCATGTATTTAATCTTATTTAGGAGGTCAATGAACTTAAGCATGTCATAATTTCATATTACAAACTTTAAATTGTTCTTTAAGCTTTTTTAGCTTATATATGAATACATATAACTATATCTAGTCATTTACTACTTTTATTTTGGTTGTTTATCAATATTTAGAGTTGCTTCTATTATCCTAAATTATCACCATTTTTTTTATTACCGATTAAGATAATTATTAGTTATTATTATTTAATCAACATGTATAAATGACATCAATGGTATAGATATTAACATGTGTATATATGTCAACAATGATATATCAACATGTATAAATGTCACCAATGATGTGAACCTAGTAAATCAACTAAAAAGTGAATCATTGGAGCCGGTGTCCTTAGAGTGTAATAACGTCACTTGATGTATGGGCTAAAAGCCCTCTCATATTGGGAATATGACAATAAAGCACCATCATGCAAATAAATTTTGACTGCGGGCGACTACTTGCTACCACAACTCATGTGGGTGATTAGGTGCTCTAGTATAAGGCTACTCTCAGAGTTTTCACTTTTTATTATTTCTTTTCTCCATTTAATTACTTTATTATTTTACTTTTACTCTTTTTACCACAATTATTCTATTTTGAGTTCACATTTTATCAGTTAGTTGATCGACCAACCTAAATCAACGTTTTAACATAAAATAATTCATGTTTATTTAATTAAGAATCATCATATGTCTGAAGATAAAATCAATATAAAATGAAAGTACAAGTATCAACATTTAGAACATCAAGTAGTATGGATGGCCAAATAATCTAAAGATGGTGTAAGCGTAATTTAGAATAACTTATTTTAATTTTTTAAAATAACCTGGCTATTTTAATTCTCATATGAATCCCACATGTGAACATGAATTATTTCCCCCTAATAATATAATTTTTTAAAATTCCATTCCACTATTTTAAATATTATTTTTAATCTCCTTTTCTAAAATAATTATATAAGCATATATAATCCATTTACCTATTTATTCATGCACAAGAAAATGCGTAATAAGTCGGAGGATAGATTTACCCACTTCTGTATACGTCAAAAATTTCGAGTGTTAGCAAGTCATTAAGCTCCACCCGAACTTGTATCTGCAGACAAGGTTTAAAATATTGCGCAATGTCGCTTAGTATGGGTGAAATATTCTACCTGCCGATCTAATTCGTCACTGGAATGCCCAAGGTACTGTGGCTGTGAAAGCGTCGTGTGTGCCTCGCAGAGGCCTCGCGGTCACCGCGGAGGCTTTGGGATGGCCTTGCAAGGATCTCGCAGCAGCCGTGGATGCCTTGCGATGGCCTTTTAGCTGCTGTAGAGGCCTTGCTATGGCCTCATGACCGCCTCGCTAACCGCGCGGAACACGACGTGAAGGGTGGAATTAAAAAGACTTACGTTAATAATTAAAAAAACTTGCGTCAATTGAGATTTTAATTAAAAAACTTACGTTTGTAATTTCAATTAAGTCCTAGCTATAGTTGGGATAATTTAAATAGTCTTGATTAAACTCTAATAAAACTATCCCATTAATTTAATATATATTTTAAAGTTTTTATTTTTTATTTTTAAAATATTTAGATTAAATTTTTTATTTTTAGTTTATATATTTTATATTTAAAAAATATCGAAACCATAACGACACAAGATGGTACTGAAACCGTATTGTTCTGTCTTGAAACCTTGGCATGGGTCGAGAAGTAAAACCTTGTCAACAGGTATAATATGAAAATTACTCAAGAACTCGAAATGATATTCCATAATGATAATAACATAAAAATATGAAAATTATTAAACTTCGAAGTTGGTAGATTAAATTTTGATCTCACTACCACGATATACTCCCAATTCCTTTACATCATTGCTATCAAATAACAAGTTTGATTTTAAAATCTAAACTAGACAATCCAACCTAAATAGAAATAAAGGGCAACTCGGTGTACGAAGCTCTCGCCAATGTGGGTCCCAGGGAAGGGTCTATTATACGTAGCCTTACCCTGCGTTGTAAGAGATTATTTTCGAGACTCAAACCCGTGACCTCTAGGTCACACGACAACAACTTCACCATTGTGTCAAGGCTCCCCTTCAACCTAAACAGAAATCTAATAGATAATATATACCTTCCTTTCAATCAATGAAACGAGGTGGGTGTTTTGTTGATAGGAATTGCTCAACAATCGAGCCCTTAATTGACCAATACTGTAGTAAACAGCAGCAATTGGTGCGATAATAACAGTATGTGCTATTGTTGGCGAGCTGAAGCAAGAGGAAATACCATGTAGGTGGTGCTGGAATACTGGCCTTGCTGATGGAAAAATAAAAACGGCAATAACATGTGTCACTGTTGGTTGGAATTAAGGAAGAGAAGCTGCTGTTAGTGGCTGAAACCTGTCCTTACTGTTATTATTGCTGTTATTGGGTGGCTGGATTTACTGAAGAAAAGGAAGAAGGAAAAAGAACCTCCTTGCTGGTGCTGGAAAAGGCAGCAATTAAATCGCTTATGCTTCCGCAAAGAGAAGGAGATGGGAAGCTGCTGTGCTTTTTGCTTGCTGGAAAAAGAGGAAGGAGAAAGGGCTACTGTGGCTTGGAGAGCGTTGAAAGGAGAGGGGGAAATAAACTTTACTGGTGGCGGCTTGAATCAGCCCTTGCTGAATTTTTGGAGAAGAGGAAGAACTGCAGTTTTGCTACTGAAAGAAAAGAAGAGGAAATAAGGAGTTTTCATGAAACTTGTTATTTCCTTTTAAACCTATTCGGTCGGTTTAACCCATTTAAAATTTGGTTCAGGTATGATTTGGCCAAAGCAAAGCCAGTTTAAACCCACCTAATCTTAATCTCTGTGCCTACTGTTGGATTTTATCCAAACTTAATTCGGTTTCAACTCGACAACCAAATTCTGATTTTACATTCTGTTCATTTATTTTGTTGATTCAAAATTCTAGAGAATTTTAATTTTAATTTTTTTTATAAAATTCAATTTTTAACATTGGTCCTCAACATGTGTTTTTAGAATTTGTTGGTGTTTTGAATTGGTCTGACTACAGGGCACACAACTTTATGACCCCAAGGCTGGTGGATGGCGAGACTTGGGTATGCTTGATGTCATGCAGGTACTATTTACTGCAGTTTCACAGTAAAGAAGTCCTTCAAGATATTTTGTTGATCTGAATTTTTTGATATATTCCTTGCATCTTATGCTAGATCTTTGGTCGCGCTGGGAGACCACAGTTTGACAAGAGCGGTGAAGGCATTATACTTACAACTCATGACAAACTGGCATATTATTTGAGGCTGCTTACTAGTCAACTACCTATAGAAAGTCAGGTGAATTCCTCATTTGCTCGAATTTGTTTTTTTGTTCTTTGCACACTATTTTTGATTAGAAAACTATTCTGTTACCCTCACATTGTGAAAATATGTTAATATTAAATATTGTATATACAAATAAAAAATAAGTATATAAGAGATTTAGTATGCAAAATAAGTTGTAATCACGATTTCCAGGCTTGTCATGAAATCATGATAAACCATGGAATAATATGAATCCAATTTTCAAAGATACAGTGAAGCGAAATCTTAATCTTTTTATATATAATAAATTACTAAAAATTCTAAAGATTTTGAATAAAATCAGTACAATAAGAAATCGAGAAGTGAAATCTTAGTCGTTTTATGTATCATCAATTAATTAGAAATTCAAAATTTTTACTAGTATAATCTTTGCAATAACTTTCCTCAGTTCAAGGATTATAGCACAGCTTCCATGATTAGGACAAACACCTGTTGCGCAAATTTCCTAAAGTGTATTTCGGCTATCAACAAATTCAACCTGAAAATTTGAAAAACTAATTTTATCTCAATAAGATGGAAAAGACTGAAGTAGTCTTTCCTTTGAACATGAATTGATCATTGAGAGGAATTTGTTATGCTTACTGATCTAAAAATCAAAACTCTGTGAAAAATCAAATGTTCTTCACTTTTCCATAGTAGCTATTGCCATGGGCTATCGATCTTTGCTTTCTCAGCTTGGTTGAGCAAAATAAGTGAGATGGCATGAGAAAAAAATAGACCTACAAAACTCTAAAAAAGATTTGAGATAAGATGTTTCTGATTCTGATGGATAAAAGAAAGTACTGGAAAGCAGCCTGCATCATCAATTGCCATCAACATTGACTGTGGTGGGCACTGCCTTGAGGTGCGATGCCTTGTAGTTTGGGGATGCATTCTTGCCTCATTATTGTGGATGGTCATGGCAGCTGGCTATAAAAGAAGATTTCTGGATGTTGCAAATTGCAAGTGCAATTTGTTACAATTTGTTAATGGATTCACTGGGTTGCTGTTGTATTGATGATGCAATTGGAAAAATACTCTATACTCTTTTAGTTCTGAAAATAAAAATGAAACCAACTTGCAAATATGGAGAGCATTGCTATATAATCAAAATTCACCTTTGAAATCATTCCATTTTCTTAGCAGTATGTGAATTCTGCCTGTTGTTATTAATTAGCTAACAAATGCCAAGCATAGATGGAATTGCTCATTAGTTTAACTTCGTCAGCGACATATTGTTTGCTACATACTGGTTATATATATATTTAAAATTAGTGATTGAAACTAGGGTTATACCAATTTGCTCTTAGATATTTAATGGAATTAAAATATAGATGTCATAATATAATTAGCTATTAATTGAGTTCGTGTAACAAGGGGTATATTATTGTTTCTTCTGAACTATCTCATGTTATCAGTTTCTTGTTTTAGCTACCACATACTTATTGGTAGAGTGCTTGTAGCATGAGCTTTGTTGGTTCTCTTTTGCAGTTTATTAACTCAATGAAGGATAATTTGAATGCTGAGGTGGTGTTAGGGACTGTCACAAACATCAAAGAGGCTTGTGCTTGGCTTGGTTACACATATTTGTTTATAAGAATGAAGACTAACCCTCTGGTGTATGGAATACCATGGGATGAGGTATGAAATATATTGATCTTCATGGATTTCAAACTGTTTCTTGTATACCCTTAATAATGACTTCTTGTTTTCTAAATAATGCAAGGTTTTATTGGTAGTTTATTTTAGTGATTAATAGGAAAGGAGAGGAGGGGGAGAGAAAGGAATTAGAAAATCACATAAAAAACTGAAGTAATCAACAGTTGTTTATAAAAATAAAGAATATAGAAAAGAAATAAGATAATAAACCTATTAGCAAAATATTCAAAACCAAGTAACAAGGTTAACTCGCGATCCTCGTTTATGCAAAATGGGTCTCATGAGAGAATTTATAATGTTGCAACATCAGTTTCTCATGGTCCTTTTATTTTATCTTTGTTGATATGACACTTTCTCTTTTGTAGGTGATTGCTGATCCATCCTTAGTTTCCAAACAAAGATCTCTTATAACCGATGCTGCACGTGCTCTGGACAAGGCAAAAATGATGCGTTTTGATGAGAAAAGTGGCAATTTCTACTGCACAGAGCTTGGCCGTATAGCCAGCCACTTTTATCTTCAGTACTCTAGTGTTGAAACTTACAATGAGATGCTTCGGCGGCACATGAGTGACAGTGAAGTATGATAATTTCATGTCGGGATCTTTTTATTTCTCTGAATTTTTCTTCTTTCTAATTTATTACTTAGAACCTTCACATTTCTTTTCAGGTGATTAACATGGTTGCTCATTCTTCTGAGTTTGAGAACATTGTTGTTAGAGAGGAAGAGCAGGATGAGCTGGAAAATTTGTTTAAAATGTTATGTCCATTAGAAGTTAAAGGTGGACCAACAGACAAGCATGGAAAAATTGCAATACTTATTCAGGTGCCTACCTTTATTGTGATTACTTGATTCTTTTACAAGTGAGCTGAAGCCTTCTTTTTAAGTCACAATGCTGGCATTCTGTAGGTGTACATTTCACGTGGTTCAATTGAGAGCTTCTCTCTTATTTCAGATGCTGCATATATTAGTGCTAGCTTGGCTCGCATTATGCGTGCTCTATTTGAGATTTGTTTGCGCAGAGGCTGGTGTGAAATGTCCGCTTTAATGTTGCAATATTGCAAGGCTGTTGATCTGCAAATATGGCCTCATCAGCATCCTCTTAGACAGTTTGACCGAGACCTCTCAGCAGCAGTTAGTTTGATGATCTTTTTAAATATCTCATATAATATTAACTAAGTTGGAAGTATCATGAATCCTGCTTTTATAGGTTCTGAAAAAACTTGAAGAAAGAGGCACAGATTTGGACCATCTATTTGAGATGGAAGAGAAAGATATAAGTGCTTTGATACGCTATGCTCCTGGAGGAAAGGTTTATTGTTAGTTAAATTTGTTAATGCTGATGCTCTTCATTTGTTACCAAGTTTAGAATACATTGTATTTCTTTTGCTGTTGTAGTTGGTTAAGCAGTATCTGAGTTACTTTCCAAATATTAACTTATCTGCTACAGTTAGTCCAATTACCAGAACTGTTTTGAAGGTAAATTTTATTTCTGTAACCTGTTCCACTGCCTACACTTGATAAAGTGTAACCCTATCATCTTGTTATTTCATATCTCCAGGTTGATCTTCTCATAACTCCAGAATTTAATTGGAAGGATCGGTTTCATGGTACTTCCAAACGCTGGTGGATTCTTGTTGAGGTGCATATATCAGTTATACAATTTACTCAAACTAGTGAACTTAAGAGGATCCATATAGCCGATCATGGATAAAAGCTTGATTGTTGTTGTACTATTTTTTTCTTCAGTATTAGTTGCTTTTGTCATGATTTTAGAGGATCATTTTCATATAGTGGAAGGACACAGATATATAACAATCTAAAGATTTCATCAAAATGTCGAAGAACATAAAAAGTTAGGATAAACCACTGCTCATCCATAACAGTGCATGAAAGACATACCGTGCTGCACAAATTTTGAACTATTTTAACACTATTGAACAACGCCAAATATTATTTCAAACATCTAGAGAAAACATACCTTTTAATTAGGTATTATCAAGAAAACACAACATAACAATACTGTATCCTATCAAACAAAATTGACCTCTAGGTTGTAGAAGTTAGGTAGATTCAAATAATACAGATAGAAGAAATTGCACAAAATCTGTATTTTATGAGTACACATTGTTATTCCATTAAATGTAGACATGCTATAGCCATATCAATTCAAACATTACTGCATCTAGAGAAGTAGGATTTAGCTACACTCTTGCCACTGATCAGATAAGGAACATACTATTTTTCTGCTTAAAAACATGTATGACTACCAAAGAACTGTGTAGATTTAGTCATGTTACATCCAATATTCCTACACCTGATTACTAGTCTGTCTCATCAAAATAAATATTTTTTTTTGGAATACCAGAGTTTAATGTGTTGACAAGTATATTGATTGGCCAAACCCCCTAATCTTCATGATACAACTAAATCTCCAATCTTGAACCCCTAACTTCCTTCACCTATATCATATGATCAGGTCAATCATCAATATTTTTATGTTATAATGTAACACAACAGGATCAACAATACAACAAGCACAACAATTTTATTATGTAAATTTCACCGTATGGTAAATCTACCAAAAATAGTACACATTTGATCTCATGTCTAACAACTAAATCATGCATGTGAACAAGATGTATCATGAGCAGAGAAGTTATAATGGATTCCAAGTGGTAGAATTGAATCAAGACAAGCAACAAAGGAACAACATAGTATCATGATATAATTATTAGAAGGGATTTTAAGTTGTTAACCACCGGGTACCAACCCTCTTTCGAAGATTTAGTTATACCTTGACTGTAGAAATTCTTATAGTGGGAATTCTAACTGAACAAAGGCTCTTGTCACAGGCAACAAGTAGGTGAAAGATCCACCTACCATTCATTATCTTAAACTGAATTTGAACATTGTCAAGGGTTTAATCAACCTTTTACTACCACACTAACTCTTACCTCTCTTTAGAATTTAACCTTGTTGGTGATATATCATGATTTTTTACTTTTCAGCTCTTTCATTTAACCCCATCTGCCTAATTATCTGTATGTTACTTCGAACTAACCCCTGCATACATCATAATAATAATCATTTCATGTTGCAGAGTTAAACCAGCTGATAATCATACTCTCAGCTCACATGTAGTTCATGAATTACACTATATTTCGACCTACAATACCCTTTATGGAAACTGGGGACAACTTAAGAACAGATTCAACTTATCTTCTCACGACTGTGGTCCAGTCTGCATGCAAGGCAACCTAACCCTTGACAATTTCCAGATTACAATCCGACTGTTGCTGGGGAATAAAATTGTGTAGCACCCTATTTTATTCCATAAAATGTGTCATCACTATAAAGAATACATTCTAGAATACATGCATACATGCTCTAGACAAGATATTTTTATTAAATTCCTTGCCTCTCTAGAACACAACACAATTCTAATACTTTTATATGCAAAAACCATGCAAATTATCTAAGAACACATTCCCATAAATAAAAAACTAAGCTCTTATTAATCAATAAACCATATGTTAAACACATTTTCAATACCCCTGTGAACCTTTCTATCGAAATACAACCAAGGAAACACTCCAACCAAACTAACAAGCCTGTCTTGTCTCTCCCTGCAAGTTTGTAGGCCAAAGAAAATAATAGGTGAGCACAAATGTGCACAGTGAGGTTTACAATAGATGTGCATGGTAAAGAATAATTCAAATAGCTTAGCAAAATTTTTTCCCCTGATTCTCATCATTAAAATGGACAGTATTCAACAAGAGAAATTTTAACATCTGTTTATCATATTTAAGATTATCAACATCTCAGCAACTTTTATGTTATCAATGGTTGTTCATAATCAGATGAAGTCTGCTTTCAATACTACCAACAGTGTGAATACTAGATGTGATACATGGACCTAAGCCCCATCATTATAATATAAAGTCTGAAACCACACTTGGGTGCAGATAGGACCAAGGATAGAAATTTTGTGCCGAGCTGGTCGAAACGGGCGAAACATTTCATTCTGCTCGTCGACCGGCACTGGCACCGGCACGAACCGACACTCGTACACTGTCATCGCGATGGCCGTAGCAGCATCGGAGG
>JBBPFP010890481.1:0-15606 GCA_037974795.1 Kaempferia galanga | reverse complement strand
TCAAACATCCTGTCTTCTTATCCGAATCGCACATCCGGTCTTCAACCAATCAGGAATGGTACATCCTGATCTCGTACCAGAATCGCACATCCGGTCTTCACTCCATTGAGAATCGAACATCCCGATTTCCTCCCAAAATCGCACATCTGGGCTTCACTCCACCAGGAATTGAACATCCCGATGTCTTGTCAGAATCACACATCTGGACTTCAATCCATCGGGAATTGAACATCCTGATTTCCTATCGAAATCACACATCCGGCCTTCACACTGCAATCTTGGTAGAGGCATTAGATCACACATAGTCTAACTTTAATCCATTTGTCATTCATCAAAATCTTAGTTTGATTAGTAGTGCAACCTGCACCAGCAATGGCTTGGTCATGATTGTTGTTTGATGCATATTGATTGTTACTAGATGTATATTGCCCATAACCATTGTTATTGTTGTTACTTCGATAGGAGAAGTTTGGATGATTTTTCCAACCAGGATTATATGTGTTTGAGTAGGGATTATTCTTATGAGAAGAGAAGTTGTCAATTGCATCCCATTGTTCCACTTGATTTATCTGATTCACAACAGCTCCAAGTGGGTAAGAAACTCTTCCATGTTCAGAGCTTCCACATACTTCACAAGTTGTTATAATTGTATTTACCGGATTGGCTCCAAGTAACTTTGTCAAAGCATCCACCTTTGCCATCAATGCATCAACTTTATCCACATTATATTTTCTTGGTGCTAACATAAGAATTCCGCTGCGTTCTGAGACACACTGATGATGGTTCATGGCCACACTTTCAATGATATCTTTTGCTTCATCGAAACTCTTATTCATTAAACCTCCATCGGCGGCAGAGTCCAAGAAAACCTTTGTCTAATAATTGATACCATCATAAAATGTATGGATGATCAACCATCTTTCTAAACCATAATGTGGGCATTGTCTGAGCATATACCATGCTTTATACAAAGATTCTGAGTCATGTTGTTTGAAGCTAGCAATCAAATTTCTCTTGTATGTCATCTTGCTAGGTGGATATAATTTATCTAAGAAGACTTGCTCACACTGTGCCCATGAGTTGATGTTGTTTGGTGCCAAAGAACTGAGCCACAATTTTGCAAGATCTCTTAAAGAAAATCCAAATAACATAAGTCTAATGGCTTCTAGAGGAACACCATTCATCTTCATTATTGAACAAATCTCATAAAAGATCTCCAGGTGTTGGCTTGGATCTTCATGGGATCGTCCCCTAAATTGATTTTTTTACATCATATGACTAAATGCTGGATTAATCTCAAAGTTATTAGCCTCCACCATAGGCCTAGTAATGCTAGATCTAACTCCCCTAGTATATAGTGTAGCGTAATCCTTAAGCAACTTGTCGGCAATGTTTACTTGTTCTTGCTCTTGTTGTTGTTTTTGCAGAATCTGTCTTTAATGATAAGTCTAGTCAATCTCAAGATCGAACATCAATAAATCTGTAAGGTCTCTTTTGCGCACACACAAACAAGAAACAAATGGTTAGAGAGAGTTTTGTATTTTCTAATATGGAAAATAAATTGCAAAATTCAAATTGCAAAAAGGAGTAGAGAATGCAACAAGAATAAATTGCAACAATAAAAGTGCAGAAAAAAATAAAGAAAATATTTACAAGTATCTGCAAGTATCTAGACTAACTCTAGAGCTCCTTACTAATGTTAGAACTAAATTCGCTGGCAACGGCACCAAAAACTTGATGCCTAGACAAGTGTATGGGAATATCGAAATAATATAAAAGATATTGTATTCATAGGAAATTAGAGTTCTAAGCACTAATATGTGTGCTCACATAAATTTGCTAGACAATTTCAAAAGTTGGTTGTCACAATTAAAAGAGCATGTAAGAAATAACAGAGAAAAGAATGATAGAGAGAGAGAAGAAAGAGTTGTCAAGGCCTAAAGAGAATGTTCTCGAGTTTCGGTTTCATTGTAATAATTAATTAACATGCAAGGATTAGCTAACTTCTAGTTTCAATTCCCAATATTGTAGGTAATCTAACTAGATACCAATATCATTCATTGATGAATTAGAATATCCTACTTATGCTATCTAACTGCTACCCTATCACTAGGGCTCTCCTATCATACGACCCTAGATTAATACAAACTCTTCCTATCATTGAATAAAGTAGAATCCATTAACCATTAGATCCACCTTGCATGATCATACCTTGTAGAATAAATTTCACTTGCTAAATGAATGTGAGTTGGGATACCCTTTGTCACCAAAGCCCCTTTTTCACGATCTAGCAAGATTCATTCATCTATAAGGTAGATCTCACATCTAAATGATGAAATGGCAATAATCAAGCATATATATATAAGTAATATCATCATTCAAGAACATATTCAATCCATTCACACATTTCATAGAATAGAATCAAGACAAGAATCTCATCAACATAGGAAATTAGGCCTATCAAAGATTTTACATCGATCAATTACTCCCTACACTCAAGAACAAGGAAATCTACTCAAGAGCCATGGTAAAGATTCGAAGTAAATGAGGAATACATGCCTCAATCCAATCCACTATGAAGAGGAGAAGGAGACAAGACTTATCTTTGAGAATCGCTCTTCAAGATCCAATTCCAAGCTCCAAGAAGATGATACGAAGGAGAATATCATATTAGACCTTGATGGTCAACCCCTAAGGAAAGACATCCTCCTCCAAGTCAAGAGGAGAAGCCCTCTTTAAATATGTGGAGCTCTTAGGCCACACACGGTCGTGTAGATTCACACGGTCGTGTGGGGGTGGCCACCACCGTGTGGTACACGGGCATGCCCCTTTTGCATGGCCCCTTGGGGGTTGGGTCTTTTGGAGTCGTACGGTCGTGTGGGAGTCACACGGATGTGTAGGGTTTGAATCTATTGATGGTCACACGGTTGTGTGGGGTTTGCTTCGACTGCCCATGCACAGTGGTGGCATAGAGTCACACGGTCGTGTGACTCCTGTGTAGATCCGTGTGGCTCCTTATGTTGGCAACGTGTTGCTTTGATCACCTCCTCTTTACCTAGGAACTCCTCTGTGGTCTCTCGATCATCTTAAACGAGCTTCGAGGCACTCTTTAGCTTTGATCACTCCAAAATATGCATCCTACAATGAAAATAGAGAAAGAACAGATCTCTAAATAAATGGAAGTAATCATACTGAAATACTGATAAAAGGAAATATGATAGCATAAATCATACACAATGAAACCAAATGATGATAAACCATGCATAAAGATAAATACAGTCAATGCACATCACATGACTTGTACATTTTCATTTTTTTTTTGTTTTTATGCTTAGTTACAAGTTTTATTTATGTATATATTTCATGCAATTAAGTATGAATGGCATCTTTTGGCATCCAAGGTTAGGACCTTGACTACATCTTACCAAAATCATAAGATTTACTTGTTTGTGTATCAAAACACATAGATACAAGTAATATGTTATGATGATGAATTAAGTTAAGTTTGTTGACACATAGATATAATTTATAAGTTAGACAAAATGTTACTTTTAATTTGTTTATTTTTTGATATAGGGAAAAAAGATAATTGGAAGAAAAAGAAGGAAGTGTCTGCCAAGGCAGCAAAGGACGATGATTTATGTTTGTATCTTTTCGTCCTTTTGATTACATTTAGTATGAAATTTGTTCGTGGATCTCTTGTATGAATATAACCTTGTATGAAACTTTTGATACCTTTTTGTATGATTTCATTTTGGATATGGACTTGTATGAAATTGTTTTTGATTGAATATCAATATGACTTGTTTGGATGGATTGTGTATACATAATGTATTAGATTGTTTATTTGTTGTGTAGGGTGTGTTAGATTGTTTTTTTAGGATGTATTAGATTGTTTAATTGTTGTATAGGATGTGTTGAATTTATTATTGTTGTGTTTATATAAATATAGTTTTAAATATGATTTGTATACATAATAAAATGCACAAATGGGTGGGACTGTGAAAAAAAAATTGTATTTTGCAACGAAACTATTCATTGTAAACTTATCATAATTTGACATTGTATATCGCAATTCTGCAATGAAAAACTATTTTTGTGGCAGAATATGCGACGAAATTAGTTTTTCATCCCAGAATCTACGACGAAATCAATTTTTCATCCCATAATCTGCAACGAAAAACTATTTTCTTGGTAATCATTGTAAACTTATCGTAATTTGACACTGTATCATAATTCTAATGAAAAACTATTTTCATAGCAGAATCTACGATGAAATTAGTTTTTCATCCCAAAATATGCAATAAATTAGTATTTCGTCTTAGAATATAAGTTTGCGACGAAAATAGTTTTTTGTCACATATTCTCGAATGAAAAACTAATTTCGTCATAGAATTAATATTTTTCACGCACAATTTTGCAACGACTATAGCGACAAAAAAAAACTTCGTCATAGATTTTCCGAATCTATAAAGAAACATAGGTTGTCATAGATTTGTGATGAATCTTTGTTTGTCCCAAATCTACGTTGAATGTTTGTTCGTTGCATTTTTGCGATGAATATCCCTTTTTGTTGCAGATTTGGAATCATGAAATTTCGTAATGAATTCCTTTTTGTCGTAAATTTGCAACTAATTTAGCGATAAAAAAATCATTTGTCGTAGATTTTGTGACGAATATCCCTTTTCATGGCAGATTTGATTTCATGAAATTTCACGACGAATTCTTTTTCATCGCAAATTTGCAACGAATTTCGCGATGAAAAAAATAATCATTGTAAAATTTGTGATGAATATACATTATTTCATTGTAGAATTTAGCGACGACTTATTTGCAGTGGAAATTTTTTAGTCGCAAATTAATTTTGCGATGATTTTTTTTTTTTTTTGTTTGTAGTGGCTCTCAAATTTGAATTTGATAGTGTAAATTGAGAATAGTAAATTTTTGAATGGGTAGAATAAAAGTTTAGAGATGTGCTCTCAGCATAAAATTTAGATTCGAGAGTATAAACATATTAAGGAAGTTTTCATAAATATATTGATTTTGGTTTGAAATTATTTGGGGCTTGTTAGGTCCATTAGTCAATTTAGGACGCAACTAATTGATAGACCTATAAAGAAAGAGAAGAGGTATTTCAAAAATATGATATGTGTTTTTTTTATAACTCAAGTATCCAACTTTTTGGCTAATCTTGGAAGTGTTCGGCCTGTCCCTACAGTTTCCCACCAGCTAGCAAGGTACATCAGGAAGCGTTAATAGAGACTTATCTAAATAGCTAGTATTTTTAGGCTTACTTTTCACTCGAAGAAAATTTTCATACAGTGCACCATAGATATTTGAATCTTAAATCTCTTAGTTATTTATTAGAGGGTGTAACTATCGTACTATTATCTCGGAGGTGATAAAAGATTTTAATATTATGAAAGTTAATATATAATTTGAATAATATAGAAACTTATATGTTCAGTAAATGCTGGTTTGTGTCGTCTCGGTTCCGGAAGAAAATTATAAGATCATTGACTATTGACTTCTATGGTGCGTAAGGATGAAGGAATCGCCCACGTCGTGAGCCTCAGCAGGATTCGTATGATTGTTAAATGCTGCGCGGAACCAAACGCCGGGGAAAGATGACATCAATGGAGTGACGTTCGTACCGTTGTCAACGTATTTGCATCCTTCGAGTTCAAGTAATTCGTACGTGACGACATACAAATTGTATATTATTGGAGCAAGTAAAGTCGTCATTTTCTCCCATATTTTTTAAAAAGAATAAATCATTATCCTTAGTCAACATATTTGCATCTTGGAGTTCAAAGTAATTAGGACGTGACGATATATAAATTGTATTTTATTGAACTCCCTATGATTTATTTGGTTATCAGTGCTTTTAAAATAGCAGTATTCAATAGCAGGTAAAATTTTGATTATAAAATAACCGACCAAAATTTTAAATTCGATTACTCAGGAATTTATTTTTTAAAAAAAATATTGATTATTTTGATTAAATTGATGAGTTAGGAAAAGAATGATGTATATAAAACTACCTACTAATCCCAAAAGTACTAGGATTGATGTCGTGTGCATTTTGGAATGGCCCACATGATCTACTTTAGCCAATGAGAAATCGACCCATGTCCAACGGTTAATCAACAGTTGAAACCCTTTACAGTTGTAAGTTGGATCCACCTGGACATACAAACCATACGGCACATTATTAGATGAGGAGGCTTCTAAGGGCATCTCCAACTGAGGGAAAACAAGGCAATCGCAGATATCAATTTCGAGTCGAGATCGATTTCTATAAACAATCAGACCATCCATGGCTAATGGCATGGTTGGTCCTTCTCTATTTGATCTTTTCAAAGATATTGACGGCACTCGTACAGGAGGACCATTCTTGTAGTAAAAAGCACAACAAGGAATTCACACAGTTACTCTACTGTTATTTGCAATATTGTTGTGAGCCTAGGTTTTCTATACCTTCTCAGAAGCAAAGACGAGCAGACGACACTTACAGACGAGAAAGCCATGCAAGCACCTGCCAACCATGGCGGCATTCGAAGTCCCGTGAGGGGGAAAAGGAGGCCAGCTGCAATAGGAATCGCAATGACGTTGTATGCCATAGCGAAGAAGTAGTTCCACCGGATTCGAGCAAAGGTCTTCCTTGAGAGGTCGATCGCAGTGATCACATCCTCAAGGTTATTTCCCACTAAGACGTAGTCTGCAGCTTCGATAGCAATGTCTGTTCCAGCACCTATGGCCATTCCGACATCAGCAGCAGCAAGAGCAGGGGAGTCATTTATGCCATCACCAACCATTGCGACCATGCTTCCATCTTTCTGAAGCGAGCGTATCACATCTGCTTTTCCCGCTGGCATTACTTCAGCTCTGACATCTTCAATTCCAACCTGAGGAGAGAAGAAATATTTGCGGTGAGTTTTAAAATTTTGAATCCCATTAAGAAAAGTTAAGTATGCAAAAACAAGAATAAAGAAAAGCACCAGATCTCAAGTTCCAAAAAACTCATATAGTAAATGTAATGCTGATAATATAAACACTTATCTATCGAGGCATGGATTTTCAAAATCAAGTCAAAATTCTCAATCAGTTCATTTCTTACTAAAATCGAAGGGTGAAATGAAATTATGATTAAATGCTCCAATTTACAAATGTAAGAATGAGATGAAACTGGTTCTAGAAGCAAAAAATGGAGCATTTTTTAGAGTAAAACCTCCCATAATCCAGTGAATTAACAAAGCCAAGAAGCAAACCTCCTTTGCAACTGCATGTGCAGTCCTTGAATTATCGCCAGTGACCATGACGGGACAGATACCCATCTTCTGTAAGCCTCGTACAACCACCATTGCTTCTCGTTTTAGGGGATCTGCAATCCCAAGGACTCCAATGAAACTATCATCATATGCCACAAGAACACCAGTTTTAGCATTCAGTTCCAAGTCAACCAAGAAATATTCAGCTTCTGTAGGAACAATGACCCCATTTTCAGCTAATAGAGCTCGATTGCCAACCTATCCATGATATCGAAGCAACCAAAAATTCAAACAAGGAATACGCACTCACATAGAGTGGGAGAGTTATATAAAACTGACTGATAAACTCACCAGGACTCTTTTTCCATTGATCAAGCACTGCACACCTCTCCCAGGAAGAGCAAAGAAGTCGATGGCTTCCAGAAGCCATTCTGACAAGATTTGATCTCTACTCTGCTTTGCAGTATCACTTGTAGAAAGCTTATTGAAGTAGTGATAATGATAGGCATAATCTAGGATTGCCTTAGAAAGAGGGTGTTCACTGCTAGCCTGAACTACAACAATAGATCAAAAAAGGTGGTTCCTGTGTTAATATTGGGCTGCTGATGGAATAAATTGTCATGAAGACGCTAATTCCTTGACTCACCTCTGCAGATGCAACTAAAGTAAGAAAGTCTCCAAGTTCCATTTCTGCAAAAACTTTTGCAGTGGTAACAGCGGCTTTTCCTTGGGTGAGAGTTCCTGTTTTATCAAAGATAACATAACTGATGTTCTGAGCTCTCTCCAAAGCATCACCTCCTTTGATTAGGATTCCATGAGAAGCACCAACACCAGTAGCTACCATGACTGCTGTTGGAGTTGCTAGACCAAGGGCACAAGGGCAAGCAATAACAACCACAGATATTGAGAACATCAGTGAGAAAACAAAACAATTGCTACTTTCCTTGACCCATGAATCAGGATAAGCTCCTAACAATCCACAGAAAAACCTAACAAGAATAAACAGAATATTAAGCACCAAATTCAGGTTTCAAAAAGTATATCTGAAATCTGAAGGATGAATGTGAACTTTTACCATCCCAAGAATGTCAACAAGGAGATGGAGATAACAATGGGAACAAAGATGCTGGCAACCTGCAATATGTACAAATAGCTTGTAAGAAAAACAGAAATTTGGTGTTTTTTTATATATCACCAGTCAAGAAAGTATCAGTTATATGAAGTCATGTGGATACTGGAAAAGTTGGAGTGCTAATCCACAGTGAATAGATTGTACGAAGGCAAGGCAGACTGCACTCAAATACATGCATGATACTTGGAAATATAACGTATGAAACCCCATGCGTGTTCACCAAATTGCTAATAGAACAAACAATGGCAGCACAGGCAGACTCATCTGCATAGTTCTTGCAAATTCTGTGTTTTGCAAGGAATTTTTATTAAAAAAAAAATACAGCAGAGAATGCTTTGTCATCTAATTCACTGATTCATTAAACGTAACAGAAAAAATTCTGAAGAATCAGTCTTATTAATTTGTTATCTTTAGACTTTTAAAAAACACTAGCACATCAATTCTAAAAGTAAGCAAGCTACCCTTGGTATAAATAAAGGACTGGCTATTGGCCTGATAGATCTCTCATACTAGCACCCTTTAACAACATTTGTTAATTGCGGAAAATTCTGTTAATCGTGATGGATACTTCAAACAAATTATGCTTTTGAAAAGCGTTCTCCATATCAAATCCTCAAGGAAGAAATTGTAATAAAGAACTTCTGCTTGTGTATGCTTATGCTAATGCTTGCATGAATAAAAGCCTATGACCATATATGACTTGGTTCCTTCTTGTTATGAATAACCACCCTCTTTCCTACTAGACAGTTAGAGGGCATTTGGTTGCTTAATTAAGTAATGCCTAGCAAACAACAATCAAGGGGAAACGTCACTTCCGACACTGCTATGAGTTTCCAGCTTTTAAGACTTACTAGAGATGGGTTTGCAATTTGCAGAAGGTTGGAATAACCAACTCCCCACAATTGGTAATGGGTATTTATTGTAATTGCTATTTGCAACCGCCAATTTGCTGTCAATCAAGGAGACCCTTATAGTCAACAAAAAACCTTGCTTTTCCTCTAGGATGACTAGTTGAACACGATAAAACAAAAATTACAGAAATACAATGGAATTTATTATTCATTTCAGATTATTTTCACACAGCAGGAAGAGTGGATTGTGGTGTTCAGCTCTCTGCATCTGCACAAAAAAAACAGAAATATCATTGGATACTAACAAATGATTTTAAATTTTCAAACCACAAAATGAAATTATGTATTATGAAATAAAAACAAAAAAGGATATTGTGAAACGTATCCAGCGAAACCATCAATTAAAGAATATCAATGGCATATTAGACAAAATTAAAATAAAGCAAAAGATGTCCAGCAAAGGCAAAATCATCACTGCAGTGTAATAATGATGTTCATGACAAAATGAAATAAAAATAGAAGAAATAGTTGCTTAAAGGATAAATAATCAGGAAAAAGGATTGCTGCAGGTACTGACATAATCAGCAAATTTCTGGATTGGAGCCTTGGACATCTGGGCAGTCTCCACCAGAGAAATGATCTGACTCAAAACCGTGTTAGAACCTACTCTTGTGGCTTGAATATGAATGACACCGTGTAAGTTCATTGTACCTCCAACAACAGTAGAAGAAAGTTCTTTGGGGATTGGTATAGATTCACCAGTGACCATACTTTCATCAGCATAGCTTGTACCCCAAACTACTATACCATCAGAAGGGATTTTTGAACCTGGGAGAACTTTTAAGATATCACCTGGTTGAATTAAGAGTGCATCTATCTCTTTTTCCATTATATAGCTCCCTTCTGCAATCCAAAAGACTATATAACTCAGTCATATATTAACAAAACTTCAATAATCATATTGGAGGATAAACATCAGCACCTTATTTATTTTTAATCAGGATGGCCAAGAAACATACAAATGGAAAGAAACAGACAAACATAACAACTACGATTTTGAAAACTCTATCAGTTAATACTTTCTGGGATACCAAATAACAGTTTTACCTTCATCTTTGATCAACAACATAGCCGTTGCAGGGGCAAGTTCAACCAGCTTCTTGATAGCATCTGATGTTTTACCCTTGGCAACAACTTCCAAATATTTCCCAAGCAATACAAATGTGATAATCATAGCACTTGTCTCAAAATATATTGGAGGATGAAAGCCAGTAAATGTGCCATACAACAGTGCACCAACTGAATAAAAATAAGATGCAGAAGTCCCAAGTACAACCAGAACATCCATGTTCGTAGACCAATGTCTTAGTGCTTTATACGCTGCCACATAAAATCTTTTACCAATGACAAACTGAACAATACTCACTAGCACCCATTTGATTAAATCTTGCATTAGAAAAGGCCCACAGTGCATGAGCAAGAAAGAACTGAATAAACCAATACGAGGACAAACTATCCGTATGAAGAAGACAGGAATCTGTAATATAAAATCACCAATAATTAGTGATCTAGAAGAATATCAGTTTGGTTAAAAAATTAAGTAGAATGAAAAAGTTCCTAGATCTTCATGTTAGAGAAATATAGTGAACTCAGTTAACAACGCTAAGGATCAAACTCACACTGAGAAACAGACTGGAGAGAAAAAGCCGAAGCATTTTAGAGGATTCTTCTACATGATTTGAAGTAGCTAGTGTGTAAGGGCTTTGTGCATGTGCCTTTAACTTACCATTGCTTCCCTTCTCAATGGAATCAACAATCGACCTCAAACCAACAGCTTCTGGATCAAATATGACTTCCACTTCTGAAAGACTAAAATTCACCTCAAACTGACACACACCTTTCAGATTCCTTAATATTCCTTGTATATCCCATACTTCTACTTCACTTGCAAGTCCATCGACACACAACAAAACTTTATTTTGCACACTGCTTTGCAGAAAAGAAGCATCAAAGCCTGCATCCTTGATTGCAGAAACAATTTCATCCTTTTTAATGACTGAAGGATCATATTCGATTTCTCCTAACGATGTTGCCAATGCAACAACAGCTCTTCTCACCCCAGGAAGTTTTGTCAAGATACCTTCAATGGAATTTACACAGGCAGAACAAGTCATACCTCCTATCCTGAACTGCCCAGTCAAGGTCTTTTGGGACCTTGTTTGGCTATTGTTCAATTCTGGAAGAATTTCGGCTTCAAATCCTGCATCTTCAATCGCATCTCTTATGTCTTCATCCTGCATAGTTAGCAGTTGTGAGAAACAGAACGACTAGCAGTTGTGAGACACAGAATGACTTGCATCACCTTATTGTACAAATGGTACATACAACACACTTCCCTTGTTTATAATAATGTTAAGCAAGTTAGCAAGGGGATTATAATGTTGTCATTGTTATCTCATAAGTATTCCATTTAGGTTAAAGTAGTTATGGATGAATTGACTGAATACATCTAAGACTTGTTAACATGGTGCATGTTGTTTGCAAATGACATTATTTTGGCCAATGAGACACGTGAAAGTTTTAGACTTAATAAAGTAAACACAAAATATATGAAATTTAAGTTTAGTAGTAGTAGTAGAGATAGTAAGATAAATGTTAAGATAGAAAATGATGAATTACTCGTAACCGAACACTTTAAATATTTAAGATCGTTTTTACAAAATGATAGAGAGATTGATAGAATATTTTAGGATGGTTGAAATTAAGGAGGGCGTCAAATGTTCTTTGTGATCATAAGGTACCACCAAAGCTTATATGGAAGTTTTACAAAATAACGGTTAGACTTACTATGTTATATGGATTTGAATGTTGGGCTATAAAGTGAACACACGAGTAGAAGTTAATATTAGAAAGAAAGTCATGTTGCAATTATTGAGGAAAACCCCTGAGAGATACATTTAAGATGGTATGGGCATATACTTAGGCGATCAATAAATACCTCATTTAGGCGACGTGAGGTTATGACAAATAGACACATTAATTGAGAAAGAAAAAGACTAAAGAAGACTTAGTTAGCAACAATAATACAATCATTTAAATATAAATGAGGATATAATAGGGATTGAGCCCAAGTGCCCAACGAAGTAGAAAGATCTATATAGCCGACCTCGTAGTGTAATACAGATTTGGTTGTTGTTGTTGTTGTTGTTGTTTATCAACTATAAGTAAAAATGCTTACAAAATTGAACTCTTGGGAGGAGCTCGAAAAAAAATGGATACTTGTTGAATCAAGGCATAGCCGAATCTGTCCCAAGATGATTAGTCAGTAGGGTGGGAGGGTGACGCTCACTCAATATAGGCACATCATGGACCAAAGTTCAAATAGCCCAAAATGTGATAAACGCGGGAGGAGACATTGATATAGAGGGATGCCTTCGCCTGATCTCACAAGATTACCCTACTGCTCAATGGTTTTCCTCCAGCTAGGATGAAACTATTGGCACGGAATCCAAATAAGACAAGGCCAAAAAGGTTTTCGGTTTCAACCAGATTCTCCTCGATTCAAACCCCCAAACACACATACGCATAGGTATGCTTAACTTCCTTTTCTCTTCCAAAAAAAAAAAAAAAAAAATGAGATCTCAAAGGAAATACAACTTTCCAGCACAGCTCACGATCCAGCAAAGTTAAAAATGGCAGTATCAAAACTGAATGAGAAAAGAAGTCTACCGGAGAAACACCAAAATAATGCGCTACAAAGAAACAAGTGCAGAAATCCCACCTTTACGCTAGCGGGATCAAACACGACATGGGCCTTGTTCTGGAGGAGGGAGACGGAGGCCCGGACGACGCCAGGGAGGGCGGAGATCGCGCCCTCGACCGCGCTGGTGCAGGCCGAGCACGTCATCCCGATAACCCTGACCTGAATCCGCCTCGCTTCCTTCTCCGAATCCCCCCTCCCGGTCCCCGCTGGCTCCTCCGCCGCCGCTTCCTCGTCGTAGGAATCGAGGAGGCGGACGCCCTCGAAGTCGCCGCCGTCCTCGTCCCTCGCCGAGATGCCCCGGCGGCCGCCGCCCGCCGTCAATTGGATGTCGCGCGAGCTGGGAGCCATCGAAGAACTCGAGAGAGTGAGGACTTGAGAGGAGGAGGAGGAGGAGGGAGGATTAAAAAGAGTGGAAAAGAGAGGAAAAAATCGGCAGAAAATCAAAGAAAAGCTAAAACAACCCGAAGCTTTTGTTGGGCGGACAAGGACGAAATTACATATTTACCCCTGTTTCTGCCTTGAAACGTTGAAAACGGTGGATTAAGTGAGAGCAGGTGACCTCACGGCCAAAAGAACGCCAAGGCAGTTTTGTTTTAAACGATTATGATATTTTTAGCTGCGAGAAAAGAACCGTTTTTAAAATAATTATTTTCTGGTTTTTTCGAAATGTTTCAGAAATCAAAATCAAATTTCGATCGTTGAATTTTATTAAATAATAATAATTCTTTAATCCTTCACGTTCTCAATGCGGTCTGCCGGCAGGCCGTGTACGCTAAGGAACAAGTACAACTGAGAGGTATGACTCGACGTTCGACCCCACATGGATTCCGGGTTTCACGCCCGACCCAGTAAGCGTACATCACAGGCTTTGACTTGGAAAACGGCATAAGACCCGACCCGATAAGAACGCCTCACTGCTTTGACTTCTTAATTCCTTGCAGTCAATTTCTCAAATTTGAATTTTGTGTTTTGGTCCTAATTAGTTTCATAATTTCAACTTTAAATTTTATAATATATAGTTGGCGTGATTAGGTTAGCGATCGATTTGTTGACCTACTCACCGGCTTTGAAGCCAACAACTCGACCTACTTCAAACTCGACTTATATAGATTCTTCCTTTATCTTGGCTTCAACGCTTATTTGTTCTATTTTAATCATTTCTAATACTATTTAGTCTACTAAAATCGAGCCATTCATGGCCCTCCAACATTGTTGGGATCGATTTATGACCTAGTCTGATTTGGTCGGATCATATCAGGCTACACTTAGTGTGCCTTGATAAGATGTAGGTCGTGTTTTGTAAAGTTTAACTTGGTTGGCAGATTGAATTAGATGAAGATGTTCAACTCTCATGTCAATAGAGGACACAATATATAAGGATGTTAATTCGGATAGGTTGGATAAATTCAAGTACAGCATATTACAAAAAAAATTCTTAATATAAATTCAATCCGAACTCAATCACAACTCGAAAATTCTAAATCCGAATAATCTGACCAACCTAAATAGCCTGATCACTCTGATCAAAAAAAATTTAAGCATGGTTATTAAAAATATATGTATAATTCAGCCTAAGCACGATTTAACTGATCTAACCTAAGCTCTAATCGATAATCGATCACTAGTACTTCTCAAGACAACAACACATACCAACAAACGTGTTTAAGCTAGCTTGACCAAAGCCGGATCAACCCATTTTGGCGATGGACTCTTTTAATATTTTTAAATATATTTATATTTATTAAACAAATAAAATAATCTTTAATTGTATATAAAAGTTTATATATCTTAACATTATTTATCCTACTTTTATTCAAAACATATAAAAGTATAAATCATTTACTTAATTAATGGTTCAATTAATCAAGCCGTTGGAAGGTTGCCTAACTTAAACACTCAGATACTTATAAGATATTCATCAAGTGACACAATTTGGTTGCTATCAGGAGGGTCGGGATTCATAATCTCATATAATGGCTATCTTGAGTTTTAGTTCAGTTTGGTTATTCTAATAAATCTTGAGGTTAATTTTTAACGAGTATAAAATATTTTAGCAGGTGCTAAATTTTTTCAGGTAAAGGATCACTATGCTAAAGCAAATGCTCTCAGTGATTTACTCTATTTCAGAGAATATGGAGCCACTAAATAAACCGCAAAGATGATTTACTTTTTACTCCCTAATATATTTCTAATTATCATATATCAATGCATGTTGCTAATCTCTAGGAACGACAATAGATCAGGTTCATGTCTAATTTTATATCCTCCGTCCTTATACTCATCGGGTATTAGGATATCTGATGGTTATACTTATACCCATTAAAGGATTAAATATCTTCTACACTTATAATTTTTCTTCTTTCTATTCAACTATTATCATTCAACAAAAATATATAAAAATTAATATTATATATATATATATATAATTAAAAAATAGATTTAACATCTATTTATCCTCCTAATATAAACAAAACTAGTTAATAGATTTTGAAAAAAAAAATCTCTAATATATATATATATATATATAAAATTTAATCGGGTATTCAGATTAGATATCAAATATGAATAATTCCTTCATTCCTTCTTCCA
>JBBPFP010883886.1:0-15617 GCA_037974795.1 Kaempferia galanga | reverse complement strand
TGATCCCAAATTTAACTATATAATTTAAATTCCGTCTCTAATATAGCGACAAATAGAGACGGATATTTAATTCCATCACTATATTTAAATACCATAATGCTAATTAGAGATGGATATATAATTCTATCTCTAATTAGAGATGAAATATATATTTCATTTCTAATTATTGACAAAATTTATTTTTCATCACTAATCATTTCGTATTAATCATGTTTTTTAGTAATACTGACGGTTTCAGCATCCGCGTAACAATTTCATCTCTATTTAGAGATGGAGCTTTAGGTCTGTCTCTAATTCGAGACGGAATGTTAACTTTATCTCTAATATATAGTTGAAAGTATATTTTCATCTGTAATGCAGTCGTTAAATCCTTTTTTTTTTAGTGACACATTGTATGATATTTTGATAAAATGTAAATGTTGATTATTGGGCGAGCAACCACTTGAGCTTCCAGATTTACTCAGTAAACGAACTAAGAGAAGCCTATCCACCTCCATGTTGAGTCCGAGGGTTAGATACATGGATTATAAAAAAAAATAGAACTATATATTACACAAGCTGTATTAATATCAATCAAAACTCTCTTAACAATTAATATTAATTAAAATTACTTTAATATTAATCAAAATTATTCTAATATCAGTGAAAATTATTCCATTATCTATCAAAACTATGCTTAGTGAAAATTATTTTAATTAACCAAAAGAATAATTTTAATTAAACTTATTATAGTACAAAACAATTGTTAAATTAGTTTTAATTAAAATAATTTAAAATAGAGCTCTATTTTTTTTACACGGGTTGTTTATTTTTGTCTAATTATATAATATAATTTATTAGACATTTTAAAATCATGTCTATATGTCAAAATGATTTTCCCTACCTTCTAAGTGAAAGTCAATGGAAAGTAATGGCAGGGTCCTGATAGGGTAGGGTTGTCGAACCCAACAATCGCTTCCGGACTCCAAACCCTTTCATCAAATCGCGCCGAATGGTTCCCCTGCGGGTCCGTTTCTGTCGTTCTTTTCTCTCTCCCCCATGCTACCCTTTTTCTTCTTTCCTGTTTTTTTTTTCCCTCTCTCTCTCTCCTATTGTAGGCGATAGGGAGGAAGAGAGAAGGGGCCGTGCCGTGTCGCTAGGCGGTGGCGCAATCTTCCTGGCGCCGTCGTTCTCTTCCACAGTGACCAAGTTGGAAGATTTCTTACTGCTCTAATTCGCCAGATCTCCCTGATTCGATGTTCCTGGCTTTCTTCTTCTGAGGCAATCCTTCGATCCGGACCCGAGCACACGTTCCCTCGCCATGAAAGGGCGGTCCCAGCGGCTGCCACAGGCGGAACCCTCGGTCGACTGGGGAGACGGCTCCTGGACCGTCGACTGCTCCTGCGGTGTCACGTTCGATGACGGAGAGGAGATGGTAAGCTGCGACGAGTGCGGCGTCTGGGTGCATACGCGTTGCTCCCGTTACGTCGGCGGTGAGGCCTCCTTTGCCTGCCACAATTGCAAGGCCGCCCGCAGGCTCCGCTCCGCTCGAAATTTGGCAGCCGCCAACGAGGAGGAGGAGACCGAGGTCGCTCGTCTTCTTGTCGAGCTCCCCACCAAGACGGACGCCTACCCTCCTCCGCCCCCACCTCCGCTCCCGCAGCAGTCCCACGTTTCTGGAGCCACCCCTAACCGGCGACGCTTTTGGGGACAAATTCCCCTCGAGGATCGCGTCCATGTGCACGGAGTTCCTGGAGGTGAGCCCGGTTTGTTTGGGGGTCATTCGACGGTCTTCACATCTCAGCTTTGGAAGTGCACCGGCTACGTGCCCAAGAAGTTCAATTTCCGGCATATCGAGTTTCCTGGCTGGGAGGAGGATGAGGAAGAGGTGAAAAAAGAGGAGACAAGCAAGAAGGACGGTGAGGAGGTTGAGAATCCAGCCAACAGAGGAGCTGATGTCCTTTTCTCCCTATCCAAGGAAATTATTCCTTACGTCCCGGTGAAGAAATTTGGTTCCGCTATGAAACGCGAAGAAAGAAAAATTCCCACAGGCAGCCGCTCTCTTAGCTCCAGAAATAAGGATAGGAGCAGGGTTAGGACATTTGGGCAAGCTAATCTTGCCAAGAAGAGGAGGGAGGAGCCTAGAGAAGCAAAGGACTGGAGCGGAAAAAAGAAATCAACAAGTATTGCTGACAAAATCGTTGGTGAAAATAAGAGGCAAGGTTGGTAGCGTATTTGTTCTTTCCCTTTTGTTGCAGCTGGCCTACGTTAGTTTGATGCTAATGCTTTTCTTGATGCTTCCCTTTCTTGCTTATGCTATTGTATCGTTAGGTTCTGTTCATTTTGCTGGTACAAAAGCATTTGAATTCTTCAAGGACAAGGATCTCCAACTTGAAGAAGCAAGCAATCCAGATCCAAAAAGTGAGGATAAAAATGTAGATATACCCTTGGGACCCAATTTTTCTGGCGAGCCCAAAATATTGGATTATATTGACAAGCCTAAGCACCTACAAAATAACAGTAATACAGAGATATCATCTGACCAGAAGATGAGTGAAGGGACCATGATGGGAACACAGATGAAGGCTGAGAAACTCGATGAGTGGGAAAATTCTTCAAAATTTGATCTCACCTCTCGATGTGCTGTAACTAACATCACAACATTATGTGTTGATGAGGTACCCATACTGCTTATATTCATTTGGAATTATTTTGTTGGAAGTCATACGTATTTTTCATTCTAAAAATATTTTTCTTCAACTACATGCCCTCTCATAAGAAAATAATAATCTTGCACATAAGTGTGCTGTACCTATATAAATCACTGTTAGTAAAATATTGAATGCAAAATGAGATAATGTATATTTCTCAAAGGAATCTTGAATGATGAAAAAAACAACTGAAAATTAGCTAGGGACCTAAGAGAATGGGAAATACATAGTGTGCCATTTGGTTTCAAACCATAAAAGTCTTGGCCTTAGCTTAAATCAACAAAACCAACTAATTTTAATGTTTTTTTTCGCTCTTGGTGTTCTATGGAAACTTTTGAAAGGGAGTTATGCTAAGTGCTAAGTACTTAAAACTTTATGTACAGACTGTGGATATTGTATCATGAGAAGGCAAGCAAATACAATGAATAAATTGTTAAGTGGTTAAAAAATAGGAAAATTTTTTGTATTTGACTACTTTTATGTAGAAAAATGCAATGTGTTCAATGTTAGATTACATATTAGAGAAACATGTATGCTAGAGTTGCAAGTTACAGTGAAAAAATTTCTATTTGTTGGAATTACAAGCACAATACTATCTTTTACAAATGGGACTATAATGGGACAATCAAATGAGAGGAATGCTATCTTATTTAACTAATCATCACGTAAAGGGACAAACAAATGAGAGGAATGCTATCTTATTTAACTAATCATCACTCCATTTAGGTTTGTAATTAACACAATATTTGTAGTGATAAATATTACACATGCCTCATATGACTTGCCCATATTGAGTATCACACTAGAGAAAAAATATAACCATAAGCAGATTTATTCGGGATTAATCCAACAAGAATTTTAAGTTATTATAAATTGATTGAGGATATGAGTTCTTGTTAGTGATACATAGACTTGTTGAGGAAAAGGAGTTGTTGGATAATTTAGCATTGCTAGATTTTCAATCACATTATAAAAAAATTTTGGTGGACAATGTATATTTGTGAATTTTGTGGATATCATTTGAAAATGAGTACTTCAAAATAAAAATTATTTCTTTTATAGATTGCATTAATGTTTATAGGTTTCACTGAAGCTCTTCAAACAGAATGGATAGAAAAGGCAAGCAATTGCCTTTAGGAAGTGACTTTTATTGTGGAATGGAAAAAATGATGAATAATACTTCCTAGTGAGTTGCTAGGATGCATATACTATGTGATATTAATTGGAGCACAGCTTTTCTAAGTGTTAGTATCCATTCATTGAACATTTGCCATAATTTAACGCTGATCGGGCTTGTCACTGGTTCGTCATGGGCGGAGTTTCTAAGAGTTAGTATCACTTGCATGAATTATAGACATTGAAAAGTCTGATCTTTTTATAGCCACGGGGATGACAACTTGCCATGCACATCTTTGGACTCTGTCAAAAGTTACATTCTAGAGGCAATTCTTATAGAACTTAAATCTATGTTAGGTCCTTAGCACCTTCACGAAATGTCTTGATGGTGAGTAATTTGAGAATATTGAATATTGATACAAGTGATCTTAGATTAATTCGGATGTTAAGTTTGGCATGTGCTGTGATCATTAAATTGTGTTTCTCCCAATTATTTGGTGTCAACTACGTGAATATTGTCTCTCCATTGAATATAATGCAAAGTTATAATACTAGTAATATTAAACAAATCAATTAACCATTGCTTATTATAACAACTAAAATTTTCTTTCATCTTCTTTTACCTAAACCATTTCTTATTACATTAACTAAAATTTTCTTTCATCTTCTTTTACCTAAACCATTTGTTATTACATTAACTAAAATTTTCTTTCATCTTCTTTTACTTATTATGCCTTTCACCCTAATCTATTTAATTTTTTTTTTGACTTGTATATTAAGATCTGTGAAGATGTTCATTCTATCTCAAGGAAAATTTTCCCTTCATTTTATCATTTTTATCGTTTATTGGAGCTACATGGGATTATTGACGGACAATATAATTTCTATCATATCCTTATCCATATTCATCTTAGCATTTGCCTCTTTGCTTCATTAATCTTTTTTCTTTGTATGTATTATTTAGTGATAGCTCAATACTTTGATTATAATCTTTAGTCATACTATTGTCTAATTTGCTTTCATCCTAATGGTAGCACACACAAGTCTTTTTTTCCCCTGCTATCCATTTGTTATGCTATTAATGATATCTTCGTCGATAGTTCTTTTAAAGAATAATAGATATAATTTATGGAGAACCCTTAACTGAATTCCATATATTCAGTTTTAGTTCTTTTTAAATATTCATTTTCTAATGATTTTCTCCACAACTCAAGCTTTTGAGTTTAATTTATTTCCACTCTCATTAATCAACACTATATCATTTGCAAATCAGATCCTGTAGCGATATTATCTTGAATATGATTATTGAGACTAACATTTAGGATTTCCCACTTACCAGAATTTCATATTTTTTTTTTAATTAAAATGGTTCTAATTTATGGAGAACCCTTACCACAATTTCATACATTCAGTGTTAGTTCTTTTAAATATTCATTTTCTAATGATTTTCTCCACAACTCGTGTCATATGCAAATAACATATTCCAAAGATGTTATCTTGAATATGATCATTGAGACTTACAATTTGGAATTACCACATCAAAGCCATTTGTCTCACGTTGAGTAACTTTATCTTTAGTCACTAAGTTATTATAGATGTAATTGATGACATTATTAGAATGATTGGATATTGATTTCTTCTCTAAAAACTGTCTAGGAATTCAACCAAATTTTTTGTTTTCCTAAGTCAATAAATCATATGCAGTTCCTTCTTTTCTTTATACTTTTAATTAGTCCCTATTGAAATATGGCCTATGGGTCATTGTTTGAGACATGAAATTAATTTGATTCTAAAAAATATTGGACTCTTATCTTTCTCTTAATAACCTTTTCCCAATGTTTTAAAGTATTACTCACTTTTTTTGGTAGATTAATGTTAAACAAATTTTATTCTGTTTTTCTGGTATCTTTTCAATTTTCAAATTTTTGATAAAGCAAATTTTATCTCCATCTCTTGTATGGTTTCAGACTTTGATAAGAGTATAATCCAACCTTACACCTTTCATTTGTTGAACTTTCGTAACTTCTTTGATCTAATTTAACCAAACAAATTCATGTTTTTTGAAGGTAACAAAATTTTTACTCTAAAACTAATTTTTCCTGAGTCTTCATTCACTACTGAAAATATTTATTTTTTGCAAATTCCATTAATTGTTTTATGATTAAGACGAATCACTATTTTTCATCTTTTATGTGTTTATGTAAATTTCGTTTCCCTATCTTTGTCAATTCAAAAACATCTTTCTTCTCATTCTTTATTCAAAGATTATCACACAAATTGTCATATGATAAATTTTGCTATGCTATTAACTTTTGTCTCAAGTCAAGTTTAGATATTTTATACCTATTCAATTCATATTTTCTTCATTTCTAAAGTTTAGCTAATATTTAAACATAAAAGGGTAGTCAGGTGCCCGAAGCTCCCGCCAATGTGGAGTCTTGGGGAAGGGTCTATTATATGTAGCCTTACCCTGCTTTGCAAGAGATTGTTTAAGAGACTCAAGCCCGGGACCTGTAGCCAATATTTAAACATGCCTTCTTAAGTTATTAGCCTTTTGTACCACCTCACACCACCACCAATTCTCTTTGTATGTTACACATTTACCTTTCGATACCTCAAGATTTGATTTTACCATATTTTTTTAAATGAAGTTTCACAAAATATCAATATTCTTAAACTCTTTATTTCAAATTCCTTTCTTCATCTTATCTTTTGGAGGCCATAACCTTCTCCTAAAACTTGATTTTTTTTTCCTTTTACATTTTCTAAGATTTATATTTATTAGTTAATATTGAGCAGTTAAATGTTCTCTCAATGTTAAATTACAATGTTTTTTTTGTATAGATAGCTTTATCCATCTTTTTGCTACGGAAAAATTATTTGACTCTCACTATTGGTATTCTTGAAGGTTATAAAAAGTTCATCTTTCATCTTAAAATAAGTGATAACAGTTCTAAGATATAAAATGCGGGAATATCTAAAATTGTACATCCTCTTATTTTCTTTCCTTATATTCAAAATCTTCATGCACATCTTTATATTCTCCATAGACTCTCTCTGTGTTCATTTAAGAGTTTAGTCTTGGGTATATCATGAATTATTCCATCTTCTCCTAAAATTCCCTTTGCTTTCATCATTCAGCTCTAGTACATTGACATTTAGTAGCTCATTTGTTAGAATCAACTTAGGATAATAATTGTCTCCATCTTAAATTTGGCATCCTTATTCTTACAATCGTTGTTGTCTGATCTAACATAATTTTTATTTCTCATTCAACTTTATTTTGCATACCAGATTTGAAACATGCATTGCCTATTTCTCAAGCCTTTTTCCATACCTATTTATTTTTTTAAAAGTATATATATATATTTTTATTTTTCTCCTAATTTTGCATCTAGCAATTCCAGTTTTTTTCTAAAGTACTCTTACATTCCAAATTGCTTACCTAATCTTTCAATCACTGCCAACTTCTTTATTCACATTCGTGGCCACAATGCAAGAACTGTTTGCCCTTCAGTATCACAATTGCACATTGATGGGACGGATCACTCTTGGGCAGCTTTGTAGTCCACCCTTTGCATATTAAGACACTGACGCAGGTAAAGTCCCTTGTGTCATTTAAGGGAGAAGACCTAGTGATATAATGAATACAGTTATGATTCATGTTTAAAGATTTGACATTTTAATACTAGTTGCTAAAGTTTAATGCCTCTCAATTTTGGTTACATTTGGAATATACATTCTTGCTAATTTTTATTTGTGGTGGAATTAGAAATATATTTTCTGAAAGCCATTTTGAGAAATAGTAAGAGATCTCCTGGCCTCCATACAGTGGAACCGATGCTAATGTGAATCCTCCCTAACATCAAATAAGTTGTTAAGTGACATTCCTGGTTACCTTTTAAAATTGATGGTTATGATATCATGATAGTGTGAGAGATTTTCATTCCATGTTGATTAGGAGATCAAATTCAATGAACAATGAAGACCAGCAATTCATAGCAATGATAACATGGACAAGATTAAGAAGGCTACAAGACTACATCATGGTCTCAAATCTTGAGTCATTCCGCTTGAAATTTAATGTTTATGTTATGATTGGAACACAACACTGAATTGCACGTGAGGTTTACCAAGTGCAACAAGGTTCCAAAAGTACCATTAAGTTTTACAAAGGTTTTGGTAGTTAAAAATCAATCTTTGGTAGTAAAAAATCAATCTTGTCGACTCACGAAGAGATCCACAAATGAGTCTGGAGGACTCAAATTTGGGTGCCTGTGGTTTTAATCGCAATTTGTCCCATTCTAGATGCCATCATTGTTGAGCTAGATACAACATATGAGTTTCAACATAGACTCGAGACAGAATAGGATTTCTTACACATAACGTAAATTATAAATTTATTATCACCAAAAAAAGATATAAAATTGTAATTATCTATTTTTTCTATAATTGAAATATAATTATATGTTATAAGTAAATAAAGTTTAAGCTATAACTAATTTAGTAGATACCAATTTAATTAATTACTGCTATAATTTATTAGTGATAAGTAAATAATCATAAAATTTTATAAACAACAATTAAACTATTTATTGGTAGTGTTTATAAGTGATAAGTAAATAATAATTATTAGCAATTATAATTACAAGGAAATAAAAGCAAATAATTAATTATAATTATAAGTAAATAATGTTGGTTGAATTATTCTCCAAATGAATTTGACCAAGTGGTTTTGATAACTTTGATAAAGAGTTTGAGTTATGGTAATGCTGTGTTTGATGATGAAATTTGTCAACTATGTAGGTCTACACAGAATAATTCATACGTATTGCAGGTGCAGTAGGTTGAAAAGTTCAAATAGATAAGGTTGACTAGATAACAAATTTTGCAAGGGGTTAAATTACAGTAATGTTGTATTTACTAATGAGGTTGGTTAAGTTTGTAGGTGCAAAATAGTTAACAATTACTACAGCTGTAGTAGGTTGAAAGTCCAAACAGGTGAAGGTTACTCTTTTACACTTGAGTTTTCAAAATTTCAGTCCCCTCTAGTTGCCATGATCCTACAAATAATTATAATACAAGTAAATCACTAGCAAATTATAACTGCAATTAAATAATTATTTATAATCAAATTGTTAATCATAAATTATTTTATACAAAGTAAAACTAATCCAAAGATATAATTAATAAGTTTAAAAATAGAATATATGAAATTTAAATTTAGTAATGGTAAACTAGTAAGACAATTATTAAGACAGGAGATGACGAGTTATTGGAATTTTTAAGTATTTAGGATTATTTATGCAAAAAGATGTAGGGGTTGATAGAGATGTTTCATAGAGGATACAAGCAACATCATTGATATGGAAGAAAGCGTCAAATGTTCTTTGTGATCGTCAAATACTTCTAAAGTTTAAAGGAAAGATTTATAAAACTATGGTTAGATCTGCTATGATATATGGAGTTGAATGTTCGATATAAAGCAAGCATATGAGCAAAAGATGAGAATTGTGAGATGAAAATGTTAAGGTGGATGGGCAGACATACGAGAGTATATACTTTAAGAAATGAGAACATTATATAGAAAGTCAGGTTTGCACTGATTGAAGGAAAACTTCATGAGACTTGTTTAAGGTGATATAAACATATATTTAGCCACCAATAAATGTCCTAGTTAGATGATATGAGATTATGATAAATTATTTTGTCATTAATTGGATTTATTCCATAGTATCTCACTAAATAATATAACTGTGACAATTTGCATATATTATTGTTACTTATACTTTTGTTAGTAAAAATGTTTTCATTGACAGCTGTGTAAGATTTTCATTTTGGCTAACATCGTCTTTGTGTACTTCCGTTAAAACATTTTTCTCTTTCTTCTCTTTGTCCCATAAATTTCCTCCATGCATTTGAAATAAATCTTTTCGTTTGATGATAACAAGTTCAATTTCTGGTCCTAGGTTGTTGCTGTGCTAGGCTATTGTTCAATTGTCTCAAATATAATTGTTACTTGATAGACCTAAGGGTTGTGCCTAGTTTATAATGATGAGTTTTAGAACTGGTGGTATGGATATTACCATTGTTTCTCTTCTACCAAATGGATAATGCAGAGGTGTAATAGATAGCCAGGCAGTTCATTGGATGCATGATTTTTTCCTTTTTTCTTCTATATATATTCGCAAAATGTCATTGTTTCTTCGATTATCCTCTTTCTCATTTTTAATTATCCTTATATTTTGCTGCTAGTTTAAATATTTGAGGAAATTTACTTAGGTTGGTGGAAGTGCTGTTTATTGCTTCAAACAACCCAAGGATGAGAATAATCTAGAAGACCATTTTTCTAAAGCTTCTTCGCATGTTGTAATAGACATAAGAACTGCAAAGCCGACCAATACTGATATTGCAACTGGTTGTAAAGAAATTTTGGATGAACCACTACTGTTAGGCGCAAAAGCTGCAGTTACACCAATTGCAAAAATGGAGTTAAATGAAGGGAAAGCTGATGGGGCTGATGAGCTATCAAGAGTGAATTTAAATGTTCCTGTTGATAACACTGCTGGAGATTTGCATGATTTGGCTGACCTACCATCACAATTATCAAACCCGTTATCTGGAAACATTCGGAACCTAGAAAATAAATCCACTTTTGCATCTTTTGCACATAAGTCTCAGGATGGTAGAAGAGAACCTAAAGAATTGAAAGAAGGATTACTTCCTAGAACTTGTGAACCTAAGAAAAGACGGTTGGAGGATTCAGTGGAACATAAAAATTCCATGGAGATAGGGCATGGTTCCAAATGTAGCAGCGAATCTGGAAACTCACAATCCCAATCTTTGAGCAAATTGGTTACTGTTGAGTTGAATTCAGCAGTCGGCGTCGTAAAGGATTCTTTAACTCCATCATCACCTCTTATCCCCAAGTTAACTATTTCAGGTGTTAACTTATCCACCTCAATTTCTAAATCCTCTGCTGGTAAGGCTAGTCAAACAACTAAACAAACACGAGTAAAGGTCAACTCATGTATTGCTCCCAAGGAAGAAAATGCACCAATTCCAATTAAAGATATGGAAGAGGTTTCTGAAAATCCAACAAAAGGTCAGCCAAAGGTTTCTATTTTTTCTGGATCTAATCTGCCACAATGTAGTAAAACCTCTTATAGCTCTTCTTCTGAGCACGTTGTATCTGATTCAAAAGAAGAGTCACCTTTCCGTTCTTCAAAAGTTAATTCCAAACACAGTGCAATAGGAAATCTACGGTCTGACAATGTGGTTGGTTCAAGGCATTCTCAACTTGCTTCTGGTCAAAGTAAGCCAGTTTCTTCAAACCCATATCAGAGAACAGAAAAGAGCCATCAAACAGGTCCATACACTTCAGCAAAAATTTCAAATGCCTCTGTGTTTATGCATGCATCTGTGTCCTCTAATGCTACCTCAACATTAAGCGATGAAGAGGTAATGTAAGTGCTGCATTGAAATAGAATCTCATCTTTGTTAACACTATTTATTCAGGCTTTTTTTCTTCTTAGCTTGCACTGCTATTGCATCAAGAATTAAACAGTTCTCCTAGAGTTCCAAGGATTCCACGTGTGCGGCAAGCCACAGGCATGCAATCAATCGCCAACAATGGAATGACTGTTTTCTCCAGACGTCCTGTTTCTGGGGGAAAGGATCAAATCTCAGTAAGAGTGCTTCTAGTGTACTTCTATCTGTCCGCAGGCTGCGTTGGGATTCATCTAATGTGGATTGGGTTCTTTTTAGGTATTTAGAAGGAAAAACAAAGAAATGGGATTTAGAGATATTAACTCCAATTCTCAAGAGTTACATGATGAAAGCAGGAAGAAAGCTAGGAAGCCATCACTTTCTTACCACAAACGTCAGCTTTCATCAACAGACAAGAAAAAAGACTCACATATTAGACACCCTGACCTGACAGTCAAAACTGATCCTCTAGCCCCTACTGAAGGTGAAAGAAATGATTATCCTTTTTCCTCACCAGAGGTTAGCGAACAGAATACTCCAGCAGCATGCAACTCAGTAGGGGATGTTCCCAGAGATGATAGCAGTGTTATTTCTTGCACTTTGCCTGGTAAATTCTCATTTTTTTTTCTTTTTATGAACAGAATTTGTATTATGTTTTCTTATAGATAATTAATGTTATGTAACAATTTGCAGGATTGATAGATGATATAATGAGCAAAACTAAGCACATAACATATGAAGAGCTGTGCAGTGCTGTTCGCCCTGTATGCTTTTTTACAACTCTTACCAGTACCACCTTGACATATACGTGCATTGTACTTATTTTCACTACCTGGGTTCTATTTTTTGTTCTGCAGCATTGGCATGAACTTAGAAAACCTAATGGAGAGCGATATGCTTATCCTACTTATTTACATGCTGTTCATGACTGTCTACGGAACAGGAGTGAATGGTCCCATTTGATTGAACAAGGACCCAAGGTAAATTCAACTGCAATACTTTGGTGTATTATTTTTTAATTTTCATTGTATTTAATATTCTGACATTTGACCAATTTGTCAAGTATGCTCTTCTATTTCTTTTCTTTAAAAGAAAGCTCAACTTTAATGTCACTTCTGGACATATACAATGGAGGTGATTCTCTTGATTCTAATAATATGCAGAAGACAGCATATACGATCTACTCGAAAAGAAAATTTCTTTATCTTAGTAACTCTGACTTCTAAACATATGCACCATTTGTGATCCGCATGATCCTACTGTTGCAGAAGACAGCAGACACTTGATCTACCTGATCATTATGGAGAATTTGTTGCTGATTCTTTGTGGGAGCATCACCAAATGGGCGTTAATTGCATTTACATCACACTTCATAAAGTCTAGACATTCATACATATTCAAACATCATGCAGGGGGATGGCCACGTGATATTGTATATATTACACTTGCTAGGGTGTCGGCGTATTATCCTTAAGTATCTTATCTTCAGGGTCATATTTTTAAGCTTCACCATGGTGAACCTTGTTTTTAGCATTTCCAAGTATCATTTTCAATGTTTTACCTGCCTAGAGAATCATGCATTTGCAAGCTGCATGCAGGAAATAGTAGCATACGTTATTTCGTCTATGTTTTGTTATTCTTTTTTTTTGGATTTATTAACGCATTTGTCAAGAATCTCTCCAGTTGGGCATGGACAATACCAACATATGTTTCTTGTTGCTTGTGTTTTCTTGATGTGTTTATGATGTATCTCTTTCAAGAATTGAAGTTTGACTACAACTCTAAACTGTTTCAGACCAACTCAAGCAAGAGGAGAAAGGCTGAGTTTGATTCTGATGCACCAACAATTGAATCTGAAAGTGAGAAGGCAAGTAGCAGAGCTTCAAAAGAAGAAGATAATGGGGTTGAATCACACCGAGAGGATGTCCCAAAAGGCAAGCGCAATGCTCGGAAGCGTAGGCGGCTTGAGCTACGTGGCACAAGTACAGAAGAGAGTAGGAAGAGGAGCAGCAGAGCTGCTATTTCGGTTTGTTACACTTCTGCTTTCTCACATTCAAACAACGAGGGCAATGAATTACCTAGTGAGGATGAAAATCAAGGAGCTGGAACACATAATGGTGGGACTGAGACTTCTGGTTCTAGTTCAGATGACTCCAGCTGAAGCTTTTTTCTTCCCAAAATAATACTGTCAGCCTGATCTTTGAGATTCGGCCTGTCATGAAGGTTTCTCTCAGACTCAGCCCTTGCTTCTTGTCTGCAACTTCAATTCTCTTTCAACCTTCAAACAAGGTACTAACCACTATATTTGAAGTCTAGAGATGTGATAACTTTGTCCAGTGTTATTTAGAATGCTTTGAAGAGTTTGTTCATTTCCTTTGATGCAGATGACAAATTGAAATGCCTTGTATTTCTGATGTCAGTGTGTGTGTGTATATATATATATATATATATTTAGGTTGCGGGCTGTAAATCCAACTATGCATAGCATTTCAGACAAAAGCATATCGCCGCATAGAATTTTTATCATCTTTGTTTGACTATTCTGTGTGATTTGAATGATTAGGAAGATAATCTAAGCAAAGTGTTCTTGTACACTGTCAATTTGCTTATGTGATTCAATATCTCATGTTCGCATTATTTCGCAAAAGTTGACTGCAAATATAATGTATATTGTTGAATTGGATTTGATAAAATAACTTGTTTGAATTGCAGTTGCATTGAGAGCTTATCATGTGTAGCTGGATAGAATGGGGAGGCTAAAAAGAATAGGAAGATATGAGAGAAGGCAAATGTATAAAATGGTATTTAATTGGGAAACAAGATGAGGAAGTAGAATGTTTGGAAGATTAAACCAACCAATTTTCTTAAAATTTTATTCCTAAAATTTGGTAGATTAAGAACGAGGGTAACAATAAAAGGTGTTCCTTATTTTTGAAATATGACGTCTTATTTTGATTTTTTTACCTAAGGATATCCTACACCATGTATAATTATTTAATTATCTGCCACTATGATATTTTTCCGTCTAAATTCTAAATCGGAGGCAAGTTGAATGCTAGGTAAGTGTTGAGAGCTTATAAATATTGATTCGGATTGAATTATGAGAGGTATAATATATTAAAATTAAGTTTATTTAGACATCTATATTTATTACTAAGTGTAATTTTTAAAGATAAAAAAAATATTATTTAAAATCTTTTAGAATGTTTTGAAGAATTTTAGTCTTCTATATTAAGATTATTTTTTATATTGTAACAACTATGAAATCTTCGTATTTGACCGGTTACCATTTAGGTGAGAGATATTGGCTAGATAATAATGAGAACTATATTAAAAGATAATTTTTATTTTATATGGAACGGAATATCCTTGATAAAAAATTAAAATTGACACTCTTTGATGATTTGAAAATAAAAATGTCATCCCATGACCATCTACGAGTAGTAAATTGGAAAGTTGTAATTCGTCAATAACTAAAGTTTTTTCTCACAATTTGATCAAGTTTTAAATCTATTTCCTAGTTAACTCAATCTTACCTTTTTGGATAAAAAAATTAAAGTGGACACTTTTATGATTTGAAAATATAGTCGGCTTCTTAATTTTTGCCCAGGAAAATTAGAAGCAACTTAAACGTGAGCATTCGTACCTAAATTGAATAGGAAAGAGTGATTTGAGTTTAGTTCAGATCAAATTTTATATCCTTTATCTTTATACCTATCGGGTATAAAATATTTGATGGGTATATTCATACATATTAAAGGATTATATATCATGTATACTTATAAATTTTTTTCTTTCTATTCAACTATTATAATTCAACAAAAAAAATATATTAAAATTAATATTATATTAAAAAATATATATAATAACAAAAATAGATTAAACATCTATTTAGTCTCCTAATATCAATAAAAATAGTCAGTATATTTTAACAGACTATAGCTCGGACTGGACAGAACTCAAATTGACTTGTATAGAAGCCAACTCAGAGACTTGGGTATCCTAGTTTCTCTGTTGATTAGTAATCAACAAAGCCTTGGCCGCTAGGTCAATAGGCTTGGTAGTCATCTCTTGGTGGCGGAGGGGCTTCAATTGCTCTAGTTGAGCAGATAACTCCTTGATAGTATCAGATCCCTTCCGCGGTCAAATTTGGGTTGGTCCTTCGTGAGGCGCTCCATCCTTAATGCCTTTTCACTATTCACCAAGGAAATCGGTACCTTTTTTAGCTTGGTGGCCCAAGTGGCTGATTCATCTTTCATTTCTTGGGCAGATTTTTCTACTTGCAATAGGAGCTTGGCTTGCGCACAAACTTCTTGTTGTAAC
>JBBPFP010882793.1:0-15617 GCA_037974795.1 Kaempferia galanga | reverse complement strand
GTGGGCCATTGGATCAGCGCATAGTCTTGATCTGATCATGTTTGTGCACTGATCCAACGGCCCACACTGCATGGATCAAGAGTGGTCCACGTAGTTGTGATCCAGAGGATCCGCTCTCCTACAACGGAACCTTTTTTTTAAGGTTATGGAATATTGGTCACAGGTCCACTATCGTGCCATGTCATCCATGCATGACATGCAAGCATGTACCTGCAGCCTGTTTCGACATTGATTACTTACACATTTGATTAAAATTACTACCATATAGAATAAAATTACTCTAATTTAATTAAAATTATTTTAATACTATGATAGTAGACAATTTGAGCAAAATTACTCAGAATAAAAGCATTAGGATTAAAAATGTAATAAGGTATCTTTTAATATTTCTTAAGTTATTTTTTTTTTTATAATAACTAAAATAAATAAAGAACACCTTTTATTTTTTAAAAAATAAAATGGCGTCCTTTAATGGGAAAAAATATATTAAAAAAAAGGATCATATTCTGAGGCCCCCATTTCATCTGTACGCAATCAAGTTAGTGCGAATGGAATCTCTTGTGATGGAGTCGGGCCCCACTTCTTTCGACAAATCCCCGTCCGTGTATGCCAAAAGCGTCGACCTCACTCCGCCATATTACCATATTAGCCTTCTTCCCCTTCTTCGCTCTCCCCCAGTCCTCCCTCGTTCCCTCGCGATCAGCTCGATTCCCTCCGCCCTCGATCTGCATCAGGTACGAAGCATCTCGATCCGTCTCCTTCTCTCGTCGATCCCGCGATCTTTAGGCAGGTAAATCTGGAGTAGCAATGATCAATTGCTTCAATCTGTCCGCCAAGGCCCCATTTTGATTCCGCAGGAAATCTATAAGAGCTAGTGATTTTTAGTTTTGTTCTGTGAGATCTTGAATATCATCCATATGGAGCTTGGGAAATACGCCCATTCGTAGGCAGTTTTTATTCATTTTTCTTTTTGTTTTAGTCAAAACAACTAAGGGATAAGGGCATTAGTAGAACAATCTTCCCCTTTCTTTATCTTGTTTATCTCTAGTATGGTGCTGATTACCACTTATGATATTGTCAGAATGAGTTTAAGCGAAGTTCTAGTTTATCAAGCTTAATGGGCAAACACAGTGAAAAATAGATTACCTTATATATAAAGTTATTATAACAATTTTCTACATTTGTTTACAGACTTCATGGTGGTTTTGAGGGGAAAATAGCGAGTTTTGAGAGACCTACTGCCCAAAGTCACTAGAAATCTGTTCTCACCTTGATTTAGCTTTAGTAAGTTGGTACTGACCATTTAAAATATTCCGAATGAATTTGAGCAAGGTTCTTGTTTTATCAGCGTAGACAGTTTTTAAATCTGATCAATTCAAATTAGCTAAGAAAGTTATTATCACAATTTTCGACATGTGTTTTGAGATTTGGTGGGGATTTTGGGGAAAGGAGCGAGAAACTTTTGACAGTCATAGTGCCAAAAGTCTCTAGAAGTATGCTATCAATCTTAATGGACAAACACAATGGAAATTAGATTGCCTTTTATTTATGAATATATACACTGCATGTTTGAGGAAACTGAGATACTTGGACAGCTTTTTGTTTGTTCTTATTGAGTCAAAATAGCTAAGCAAGAAGTTATTATAACAATTTTATACATTTGTCTATAGACTTCATGGTGGTTTTGAGAGGAAAATAGCAAGTTTTGAGAGACCTACTGCCCAAAGTCACTATAAATCTGTTCTCACCTTGATTTAGCTCTAGTATGTTGGTACTTCGGCTTGAATTTGAGCAAGTTCTTGTTTTATCAGCTTTAATGGCCAAATGCAACACACACACACACACACACTTGCACACATGAAACTTGAGATGCTTGGACAGTTTTTTTAATCTTATCAATTCAAATTAGCTAAGGAAGTTATTATCATAATTTTCGACATGTGTTTTTAGATTTGGTGGGGCTTTGGGGGAAAGGATCGAGCAATTTTTGTGAGCCATAGTGCCAAAAGTCTCTAGAAGTATGTTATCGCCTTTGATTTATCTTTAATATGTTGTTACTGATCATTTGCAATATCTTCAAGGGTAATTGTATTACTATTCTTTTTCAATTTAACATTCGTCATAAAATGATTAGCTTGCAAATGCATTTGTGGTTAGAATTTGCCAGTTATCCATTAATAGTTTAGTACAACTTTTGTACATATATTTTTGGTAGCTCATATTTTTCAAGTTGCTAAATCGAAATCTTAGTTGCCTGTTAATAATTAAATATTTCATCATCCATCTTCATCCTTATCTGAGTCTCTATGTTTTTTCCTCAACAGAAACCCAAACTTAGATGTTAGAGTTTATCTAGCAATGCTTAACGACTAAGGATTTTTTTTTTTTTTGAGAACTACTTATATTTAACTAACGATATTGACACAACTAGAGTTTGCAAAAAAGAGTAATGTTGCCTTATCAAAATGATCTCAAAGCTATTTTTGGTGTACCGGTTATGACTTTTGTCCATTTGCTTGCCCTTTAATATTTCTCGTTAGTTTTCAAGGGAAAATACGTCTGGCAAGTTCATGACATTGATACAAGTTTTTTTCTTCGCATTAGTTGTTCAGCCAAGATGAGGAAATGTCCTATGCAATATGAGTTTGCTTCGAGCCAATTTCTTGTATAGGATAAGAATTCTAATTATCAGAAATGAATTCTCAAGGATTCTAATTTCAAATTTTCTGTTAGAGCTTTAGTGGGAAAAAGAGAATCAAAATTTCATTTCTTGTGGACTCCGAACGTAGATCTATTTGGCATTATATGGCAGGATTTCTTACTAGTGATTTTCAGAGAATCCTCAAACACAAATCTGATCAATTCGATAGCATTTTTGAATCTCAATTTTGTATGAAAAATTGAATTCTAATTCCCACTTATTTGTTTCCCCAGCTACTGACTGAGCAACATGTCTGCTTTACCGTTAGCAACCGCTGAAGCATGTGATGCCAATGTGCATTTAATCCTGAACGGTGAGCTCCGGGCCCTCCAACCAATCTTCCAAATCTATGGCCGGAGGCAGGTCTTCTCCGGCCCCATCGTCACTCTCAAGGTCTTCGAGGACAACGTCCTCATCCGTGAGTTCCTCGAGGAGCGAGGCAACGGCCGTGTTCTCGTCGTCGACGGAGGAGGAAGCATGCGTTGCGCCATCTTGGGAGGTAACCCGGTTCAGCAGGCACAGAACAACGGCTGGGCCGGTATCGTGGTCAACGGCTGCATCAGGGACGTGGACGAGATCAACGGGTGCGATATCGGTGTGAGGGCGTTGGGCTCTCACCCCATGAAGGCTAACAAAAAGGGATTCGGGGACAGGCACGCGCCGGTTAACATCGCCGGGACGAGGATCTGCGACGGCGAGTGGCTCTATGCAGACAGTGATGGCATTTTGATTTCCAGGACTGAAATCTCTATTTGAAATCCTCTGACGGATCATGAATTACTGGATCGCTGCTACTGCATCGAGTAACCACTTTCGATCAGAAACCACTTTCGATCAGTTTGAGCTACAACTTCATGTGTTTATCATGTCTTCTTGGTGTATCGAACACCGCAGTGATTTAAAGGCATCTAGAAGAACAATAATGTAATGAATGTGATTTGGGTTCTCAAGTTAGTAATGAATGTGATTATGGAAAAAAAATATTATACATAATCTTATCTTACATTATAAAAGACTATTTTTGTCACTCGAACTCGTGACCACGGAGTCATATGCATCATATCCGTGATTTACTTTGTCTGTATTGAATTCAGTGATGGATTAACAGGAGTATTTGAAATTACACAGTTTGTGGATTATATTTTTAAAGATAAATTAGGGATCTCCTTTTTATTCTTTTCCACCTTTAATTCAATTGTGAATTCCTAGGATAATCGCGCTAATTTATATTTTTTAAAATAATATTAATAATTGAGGATGCCCAAGCATCCACGCTTAATTGAGTAATTAATTAATTAAATTAGCGGAGGCGTGGGTTGTGATGCACGTTTTTAGCTCGTCAATTCAAACAATCCATCGAATTTATTGGGCCGATAAAATCAAATATGCGCACGCAATTCTTTCCATTCACATGACACGTGGATCTCGATCGAGTGGAATGTTTTAAAAAGGCACTCTTTCTTTTTAAAATTACTAAACTAACGAAGCGAAGCTATAAAAGTTAAAAACTTGAAATTAAAGTGAATAATGGATTTTTATTTGATCTATCTAATTTGCAATCCAGATTTTATAATTTTAATATATATTTTAAATTTTAATAAACTTAGGTTAATTCGATTAATCTTCATCCCATCTTGTCCTGTCTTGGATTGAGAAGCGGGCAGACCGCCGAAATTAACGAGAACTCGGTCTTTTTTTGAAAAAAAAAAATTATATATCTTATTGATAATTTAAGTTGAATAAAATTTACTTAAATTTATATTTAAAATTAGAATGTGAAATCTTTGTTATACTTATTGTAATTTAAGTCGAAATGTTTTATATTGGAATTAGATAAAAAAAATTTAATTTCAAGGAAAGAAGAGGGCTTTTTTGATTTTTTTCACCATATATGCGAAGCTAACAAATTTGGACACGAGATCGGTGACACGAAGGCTTTGACTCGAGTCGCCTCATACGTATCACGCCAATGATTAAGGGTTGATTTTGTCAAATACTCCTCACATTTAATAATTTTTAAAAAAACTCTCTAAATATATATATATTTTCCTGTCACGAATGATTTAGAAAGATAAAATAAAAATTTTAAAAGGCGTCTTAACATTAACATTTTCAAAAATTATTTTAAAAATTATAAAAGGATTAGTTTAAGTGTTCATATGTCTTTGATATGCAGATTTAATTTGTGACGTAATACTTTTAACTTGATCATTGGGTGTGAATGATGACGTCGTAGGATAATACACTCAAACAAAATAAATAATTAGATTAGATAATATTGAATTTAGGATAATTGAATTTGTCCGATCATCAAAATAGATAAACACTAATAAAACTCATCTAGACTACGAATATTAGCAATAATATATATAATATATTTATATTGATGTTTACTCTCTCTAGTTCCTACATTATCGTATAATATTGGAAAAGTTGAGGTGCCAAAATGAAATTTACCCTTTTAAGAAAAATCACTATAAATAGCTAAAAATATCCGAGTTAATTGAGTCACGTGAGAATTTCCATTCTTCTTCTTCCTCCTCAATTGCCGCTCCACCACCTTCACCTCCCCTCCTTTTTCCCTTTCCATCCGATCCCTTCTCTCGCCCTCTTTCCGTACGTCTGGATCCACGCAACGGAAGGGAGCTTCCGATCGGAGTTCCTCACCCTTCGCCGGCGGCGAGATGGCGGCCCGGACCCGCCTGTTGAGACGCGCGACCGCGAGCAACGTGCGCGAGGCGGTGAGGTGGCTGTCGTCGTCGGAGATTGCCGATTCGGACATGAGGTGTCGCCCGAGCGTTTCCCACAAGGGGTCGTCGACTTCGTCGAGCGATCCTGGGTTGCGGAGCGTGCAGTGGGTCTTCCTAGGTTGCCCGGGCGTCGGGAAGGGGACCTATGCCAGCCGCCTCTCTCGGCTCGTCAGCGTGCCTCACATCGCCACAGGGGATCTCGTCAGGGACGAGCTCGCCTCCTCTGGACCTCTCTCTAAACAGGTATTAGTTTGGCGTTTGAATTGCTTTACGAGAGATTTCAACTAGATCGTGAGGATTTGAGCTTGATTTTGATCTAATTGAGAAGGAATTTAAGTATAATTTGATATCTTGAATGGAAAAGGACCGATTTTTGGCTTTGATTTTCGGCATACCATGCTTGCGAGGATTTTACATCAACTCTAGTCCCACTTGTTGGAATTGACAAAACCGGAAAATGTATGGTCAACATCTATATGGTAGATATCTTAATCTGCCATCTGAATCCGTTACCTTAAGTTGGACCTTGGTCTATGTCATAGGGAGAGAATCCAAATCTATGTGATAGGAGAGCAAAAGTACAAGAATACATATGCAAATATTGTACACAATGTTTAGATGAAGCTCTCAACAATTTTAGGCTCTTTTCTCAAAGCTGATGAAGAAATACAATCAAAGTCTCACCCTCATGGCTTTTGGACAATACGAGAACTTTTACAAGAAAAAAAAAAAATCCCTCTTCAAGTTCTCTGGTCTTCAATAGTCATTCACACACAATGCCAGTTGCTGGATATGCCTCTGGAAACAGTGACCTCGTAGGAGTCATTCTTCTTGGAGCATGAATAAAGGAAATGTGTTTCATTAATTCAAACTGCAGGCTGATCCCTTGCCTGAATGAGATGGTCGGATAACTTATGATTGTTCCTGTTTTAGGACTGCATAGTACTTGGTTTGCCTAAACCTCAAGGAACAATTGCATGCAAAGAGATTAATGAAGAGCAAATAAATGTTTTTCTCCTGTTAACAAACAAAAAGAATTACATGAGTACACAGGAAGAAATTTTGTGTCCCTGTGATTAAGATAAGATGTGTAGATGCAACATTCATAAGAAATACTAATGAAGGCATAAAGTGGAACTGTTTTAGTGGAGTAATGCGACCGGTGCTATTTAGCATGTGACAAATAGGTATAAACGTATAGATATTTATGAACTCATTTTGAGTGTGAGCATTGCTATTTATGAATTGTAGTCGGTGCATTTGTTATATTTGTTCATGCTTTTGCAGTTTCTGTTCGTTTTTCTACACTTTAATGAAAAAGTGAAGGATACTAGAAACTGAGGGAAAATGACTGCTATGAAAAAACTTTGCTGAAAAGTGAACTATTGAATGAATTCTTTGTTATGTTATCTTTCTAAATCTTATGCATCCATACTGGATGGATGCATTCTCTCGCATGCTTTTGTATTGGATAGAAGAAAGTTCACACTTCTTCCAGTGGACTACTATTCAATACTTAGATATAATCAATTTGTGATTGTTTATCTTTGCAATGCACGTTGTATAAGCTTTCTGTGGTACTATATATGTCATACTTACACCATCTCAATCTAACCATGCAGCTTGCGGAAATTGTGAATAAAGGACATTTAGTGTCTGATGAGATTATCATCAATCTCTTATCCAAGCGTCTAGAAGATGGAGTAAATAAAGGTGAATCAGGATTTATTCTTGATGGTTTTCCTCGAACAACACGACAAGCAGTGAGTACAATAGCAAAGTTTAAATTTTTATTAAATTAGTGTATCTTATACTTTCTCCCTTTAAATGGTAAGGGCCTCATTTTATTACCAATTGCTGCTTCTTCAATGCCTTTTTTGCAATACTTGGCTGTATATCTAACTTTTCCCCCCAAAAAATGGCACTTTAGTATGCATTTATTTTACAACATTTGGCAATTAGAATGGTAACAAATTCTTTTATTTTACTATTCTTCTAAGGTGCTCTTTGCCTGGAAAATTTTGAAGGTTAACACTCGGGTATGACTAATTTAAACTGCATATCATGTAGATGTTTCCCTAAATGACTTGCCTTTTAGGTATTCGGAACAGCTCTGTCTAGCTAAACTTGTCTGAAAACTTCTCGCTAAATAACCGATGCATTGAATCCCCACATTCATATAGATTTATCAGATTTTTCTTTTTCCTAATATTTCTTTGATTGTGTTTCATGGTACTGGTCTCATTTGTTTAAGTGACTTGAGAATTTTCAAAGAGAAAAAATCCTATATTTTTCTTAATCTTCTGATATTCATCTTGACTTGACTTAGTTTTTTGGTTCCATTATCCTTGGATTCAGAGAAATCTTCCTTCTAATTCAAAATACCAGACTAGATGAACACATATTAGTGGAGAAATAAAGAGAGACAAAGGGAAATTCCCTTCTTGTCACTATTGACAGATCACTGTAGCACAAAGAGCAAATAATTCCCTGGCCTAAATGCTGTAGTATATGAATCATGAAAAGACCCCAGAACAAAATCTAACCAGAACAAGCTTTTTTGCCTAACAATCCAAAATCTAAAAGCAAGTCGCCTTAATTGATACTAAATTTCAAACTTCATCTCCTTCTACAAAATCTGTGTTACCCCACTCTTTGGGGCACTTCTCAATTTAATTAGTGTCTTAGAGATAATTTCATGCTCTGAAAACTAGTGATTAAATTTTTACGATTACCACTTGTTATTTTTGTATTTTACATGAAATTCTATATCTCAGGAAATTCTAGGGGGAGTAACAGACATTGACCTGGTTGTCAACCTGAGGCTCAGAGAAGATATACTGCTCACAAAGTGTCTCGGGAGAAGAATTTGCAGCCAATGTGGGGGTAACTTTAATGTTGCCTCCGTTGATATCAAGGGAGAAAATGGGAGACCGGATATCATTATGGCTCCAATTTTGCCGCCCAACCATTGTATGTCGAAGCTCATTACTCGAGCAGATGACACTAGAGAGGTGGTGAAAGAACGGCTGCGAGTATACCATGAAATGGTAATGCATAAATTCCTTACATTATTGCTTAGTTTCACAACTAATTTACGGTTACATATGGAGGAACTTAATTCATATAAATTCTGTTTTAATCTTCTGCATCGCATCATCCTCAGAACTTCTTTATGGCGTAGTCTATTGAGAACACATATTATTGCTAGACGAAGAAATGAACAGAATAAGTTATTGCTTACATTCTTTAATCTTCCATAAGTTCTTTAACATATACCTTTCCTTTCCTCACTCAACTTCTGGTTTTGAAGATGCTGTCAGTATCTCCAGTAAACTATTCTGCATCTTCATTTGTGAAATTGATTATCGTGCCTACCTACATTATTGATAATCAAATAAGAGAACCCTAGGGAAATTGAATGAATCCCTTATGTGAACTTCAGGATATTATAGGGCACCCGCATCACAATTACATGATTTCAATATGCAGCCGGAGTCATTGGCTCCTCTTAACTACTGGATACGCGGGAGAGTCAAGAGTGAATAATTTGCGGGTAAGGATAGACTTATAATTGACCCAAGAGCTTTTGAGCTAGATTCAGATTGAGTCCTGTCCAGTTCCCAAACATCAGTCGTTCATGGTAAGAAGAGAGTTCATTCCCAGAGTGGGTGACTATATGTATTCAAGTCCATTCAAATAAGAGACTCTAGCTCGTGTGTGTGTGGGCGCGGGACTATATGTATTCAAGTCCATTCAAATAAGAGACTCTAGCTCGTGTGTGTGTGTGCGCGCGCGCGCCCACACACACACACTCAATAGGCTCATTTGCTCCTTTTGGCCCTTCACAACTCATACTATCTATGTGGTTCACTTGCCCTGTGTAATTCACTCAACTCGTCTACTTCGCTTAGTTTGATGCCTGATCCATCTTGCCCTTGAAAAGTATGTATTTTTAGAAAGAACTAAATAGAGTTGGAATAGATATTCTTTTGATAATGAGAGAGTCGGAATTGATTTTCCCTGCAATGGAATAAGGAATAAGTAACAATGATCGCAATTTCATGGAAATCTTTGTTGCTAGTTAATTTTTGTAACCAAGTATACACACTGATGACTTAGACTTGTGGACCAAAAATCGATCATTATACTCTGTTAAACTGCTTCTTTTTAACCTAGTCTTCAATCAAAATGATCATTCATCCTTGCAGAGCGAGCCTGTAGAAGAGTTCTATCGCAAGCGCGGGAAGCTCTTAGAGTTTGAGCTGCCAGGAGGAATCTCCGAATCTTGGTCGAAGCTATTACAAGCTCTGAAACTCGACAACCTTGGCGAGGAGCAATCAGCTGCAGCATGACTGCGGAACCAGATTCTTTTCAGGTGCATTACACCAAGCATACAGACTAATAAAGCACAATTTTTTCGAGTTATTTTTACAAATTCATCACCCCCAAACTTGTTCTCGAACAACCCCGTGAAACCTAATATTTCGCAATCACTACAATGCTGAATGCTTCAATAACAGCTCTCAGTTTCTTGGATGAGTTGCATAATTTTTAGGGCAAATCCTTACTAATTATACTTATAAAACTTTAAAGTGATATACTATTAAAAAGTTAGATTATATTGTGTTATTGTTCATACCAACATGTATCGAAACAACACTACTGTTCCTATTTGAAATTATTGAGGAATAAAAAAAGAAAACAAAGATCAGGAAATAGATTTTTTTAAAAAAACAGTAAACTCAAAAGCTCTAATCCATTCCGGACTCATTCAATAGCATTGGAAGACCTTGCCCATTTACAATCGAGCTCGTCAGGCCTAGATCGACCCATGGCTACAATTCTTCGATGCGACCAAACAACATCGAAAACAAGAATCTATTTTGGTGGCTATGCACAAGGTGACATTACATAAACCTTCCTCGTTGACAAACTGTTTTTCAATCCAAAACCAAGGTGACCACCCAATCTGATAACCCCGCTTCTTCGAAAGTTAGGTTGCTATTGTATTCCAGGTTTTTCGATGCACCGGGAATGGCTTGAGTGAAGTGGAAACCGCGGCCTTGTCCATTCTCTAGAAGTGAAGAACAGAAAGACCACAAAAGCTACATGGCAGAGGATCAAATTCATGTTAGGCAGGGTGAGAAATTTGATAAACAAATTACTACCTCTATTGAGTCAGTTCGAAGAAAGTTCCGCTGAATAAAACGCCCATCGTCAGGAAGACGAATCCGAATCCTACAAACTTCGTTTGTATCCTTCGGTTCTTCCGGGAGACTAGGATGTGCCAGCTTTCCACTTGAGAAGACACCGCCATTTTTATCCCGGTTAGGTTCATTGTCGAGTAGGCGTTGCCTCTTAGAAGGATCCTCGGTGTCTACAATGAAGTAATATAATTTTTTTCTCGTTAAACCTGACTCAAAACAACAATTTATATCCCTTGTACGAAGCAAACATGAAAATTCAATAGTTGATTTAGGTATGCATCGACAACAAAAAGATATGAGAATTACGATAAGCAGTACAAGAATTACGATACGCAACCCGATTGTTCGACTTGATGACCTGTTTTCTATAGTAAGCAACACGGTCTGAATACCTTGTATGTTCGTGAACGCAGAATCATATTCTCTTGGACGTTTCTGAAAGAGAAACGAATGATTCGCCTTTGAACCTTTCTCTGGAAATGGAAGAGAAACCTAGAAAAGAAATACTGTCAATGAAAGAGATCTGAGCAAATCCATATAAAGGACCGAAAATAACTACCTCTTCAGTCAATTGCATTCAGTGTTAACTACATAGATTAGCATTTCCGATATTATCGTAATGTTCCTTTCCTTTAAAGTATACAAAACAAAGTTAATGTAGACAAGATGAGGATATTAATAATTTGTGAGTATAGCTGTTAGGGTAGGCATAGCTATACGAGTTAAATCAATTATAGTTGAAGGTGAGCTAATCAAAGCAAGACAAAAGAGAACCTCATAGGATTTATTTAAATGTGAATCAAAAGACCCATGTAGAGTTCATTGAAGAGAAAAAATCTATATCACTTGCCTCAAATAATCAAAAACTTGAAGCTTCTTGTTGTTGTAATCCCTCTCAATGTAAATAAATCAACAGTGTTTTGCATACAATATTAACATATTTCTAGCATAAAATGGCCTAAGCAAATTGTTCTAGCATATGATAGACCTGGTGGATGAAGGGTAAGCGAAAGGAACAAAAAATAAAATAAAATTGGGTACAACACGACAAGAATGCAAAGTATAAGCCATTCTCATTAGATATAGATGCATTTTCCGAATCCAATCAATTGCTACTTGCAAATAACTAATTCATGTTTCTCACATTATTCCTGAAATCACTAGAAAATTTTAGCGAATGGATCTCTGAGTGAAATCACTGAGAAAGCATGAGATGTCCCTTGGTAAATCAAGTTGAATGGTAGAGAAGCAAGCTTATCATGGGAGGAACTCACCATTGACGGTGCACTTTCTTTTGATTCCCGCGCAGCAGATTGTCTTGATACCGAATCATCATTGCAGGGTGCAACCACTTGACCTGATTGAAGCCTGAAGTAGAATGAAAGAAAAAGGACAAGATTAACAATATTACATACAGCATAGTCTTATCAATATGTCACTGATTGATAGCCGTGTTTGATCATAATAATCTTTATTCGCAATCTAATTGAACTTTTGATATTTTTTGTATATAATTGAATATCTTTACCAAGGCTACATTTCTTTGTTTCGTTTGTCACGAGAAATATATAATTCCTCAGAATAAGGTTAAACTTCTCTTTGTTTGATCTCTAGTTAGAATATGCACAAGTTATATAGTTTCATATCTAAAAATTTCCCCTTTACCGATACTGAATAGTTTTTAACCTAGCTTAAAAACAGGCATCCATTCTCACCGAAAAAATTTCGTTTGGCCAGAATCTAGAACTCCATTCGTTCTCTTCAATCAACAACAGTACCAGGTACATTTCTTTATTTTCCAATTATCTTGAATAATAATGTGGAGAAGTGTACTGATATAGTTACTACTAGTTGAAAATGTTGGCTAAAATATTTTTCTTCCATTTAGCATTGGCTCAACCAAGCTTTGAACAGAATTAACAGTAAATTGCCAATATGATAACTTTAAAAGATGAATTTTCAATCTTTGCAGTTGAAACAAATGCAATAAGTAAACAAGTAAGTTCCAAGTTTCCCTGACTGAAAAATAAGATTGATGAAAGCACACATTCATCTTTTACTCGAGCTATAAAAAAGTCACTTATTCACCAAATTTATGCCTCATTTTGGGTGTTCTAAGTTCTAACCAAGTGGTTCAACTTGTGAATGAAAAGACTGTACTTTGATTTTTTGTTTTTTATAGCAAATGAAACTGGATATTTTATGAATCAACCAGAAATCATCTCATACCTAGACAACGACAAAGGTCGAGCTTCAAAACTTATGTTGCCAATAGAACTCTCCAGTTCACTGCAGGAAACAAAATTTTCAGGAAAAAAAAAACCAATATTAAACTAAATCTGATGGGCGGCATCCGTCCAAGCTCACCTGAGATTTCCATTGGCCGGCGGAGGCATGGAAGGCGATGAAACCCCACCGCGGTCTTTGACATAGAAGAATAGTCGAATAGCGTCGTGAAGATTCCATCTTGCTTCCTGTGTGGAATTCACGGATCAAATCGGGGACTGCGAGAGAGGAATTGACTGGTCGAGAACTACACAGTGGCAAACAAACTTTTGCACAAAGCGGGCGTACCTGAAGGAATTGGGTGGCGATGGCGGTCGTCTGGCCGACGACGATCTGGAGGAAGGACGAGACCAGCAGCTGACGCTCCTCCAACGATGGTTGGAGGGGATCCATTGGCCTTCGGGGAATCTCGGGGAAGGCACAAATTTAGGGTTAGGATTAACAATGCGGGGAACTAGAGTGATCACCGTCTTAATTTTCTTTTCCTTTTCTTTTTCCCTCTATTTTCTTTCCATTTTCATTCGTAACTTTTTTTATTTTTTTAATTTTTATTATTATTGATATCCAATTATGGCAATTAATTATAAGTTGACCAACTTGATTTTAAAAAAAAAAAACTTCTTTGACCATTGAGTAAATTGAAAAGCGTTTGTAAATATCCTTTTCTTTAAATTTATTTTGTAAAGCCCTGTTCCCATGACTAATTTTCTTTAAATTTGTGATACTAAATTAAAAGGACACAAATATTTCTATTTTAAAAATTATTAAAATAATATTTTTTTCATAATTTAATATTTAAAATAATTTTTATTTTTTTAATTGATTAGATATTTGGAACTAGATTAGTGTTATCGGTAAAATATTTGTTCCATTTTAAATTCGAATTCTAATACTCTTACTACTTGTGCTGGGGAGTTATTATCCATGAGATCTATGGTAGAATCAGTCGAGAAGACATGAAAAATAGTGATTTACTCTATTGTGGATGTCAGCGGTTCAAGTTCGTTTATCTCCCGCTTATGAACTTAGCTGATATTACGATAGCACCTAATTTTTCTAATTTGGAAGTTAATGCTTCACCATTACATTACACTTAACTATAAACAAACCAAATATTTTGAGAATTTATTTATATTCATTCAAGTTACAAACTAAGCATTTTGAGAATTTATTTATGTTCATTCAATCTACCCGATCAATTAACTGGATAAAGTTAAATAATTAGTTAAACTAAATGAATCGACATTGTGAAGTATTCCTAAATAATATTTAGGAATAAAATTTGTAAAAAATGATTATCAACAAACTCTTATCATGGCACTAGGTATCCAACTTACATCAATTAATTTTAGAGGTAATCGGTCTGATTTCATAAAAATTTTCCATCGACCACTAGGATAAATCGAGAAACATTCGCAACAGACGACCTATCAATCTAGCATTTTTAGGTCAACCGTCAAGAAAATTTATCCATTGATTTGTCGAAGGAGAAACTTATTCTTAGATTTCTAAAAAGAAAACACTCTGTCATTGCATTATTGCCCCGAGGGTAAACACTTATCAACATTAATAAACAAGCTTTTATTATTAAGTTCAATAGCTAATTAAATAAAAAAAAAGGATAACCACCAGTTAAAAATTTATTCGATCACCCTCACCAAACTAAAAAAACCAGAATTATAAATTGATCAATTAAAATCAAATGAAGTTAAAACAAAATTCATCATTAAAAATCTCCTCCACGTCATCAAATATAATATACAATAAAGTTAGAGTGATTGTAGTTCATCAATTTAAAACTCTGGCTCTTTTTTGGTCTGATGAGGGTGATGGAATGAGTTTTTGGCTAATTATCCCTTTCAGAGTTACTTTTCTGTTGTTTTATAGGTGTATATATAAATTTGGTAATGATTTTTACCGAATAATATAATAGGCAATTCAATATATTTTCTTCCCTCATGAGGTTATTATTAAAAAATGATTAAAAAAAGGACAAGGGTAAAATTGCCTTTTATTCATTATATGTCATATTTGATAGTGAGGAGATTTTTAATGACGAACTTTATTTCATCTTCATCTGATTTTGGTTCATAGAATTCTGGCTCTTTTTTCGTTTGGTGACAACGGTGGAATGAGTTTTTGTCTAGTTATCCCTTTTAGTAGTACTATTTGTTAAGATCTTGTGATTGGCTAGAGGGGGGTCAATAGCCTTCTTTCGATTTTTCTACACAAAACGTTAGCGGAAGCACAAATAAAGGAAATAAAAGAAATAGCAATACTAACACCTCGATTTTACTTGGTCTCCACCTCCTTGAGGTGACTAATCCAAGGCACACACACACCCAAAGAACTTCACTATGGCTTTCTCCTTTTGATGTGAGCTTGAGGTGGAGAAACCTTTACAACACACTCTTCCTCTTACAAATATGTGAGAATGAAAATTTGAGGAAGAGCACACAAGAATACAAGCACTTGGAGAACACTTGAGAGCTTTTGAAACAGTAAAAGAGCAAGAGAGGTTCTCCAAATCATGTGAGCTGCTTTTATAATCTGCTAGTGCAGAGCCCGAGCACCAGTCGACTGCTCAGTCGACTGGCCTTGAGTAACGGCTACTAGATCTTCGAAGATTTCATGCGTCAGCAGCTCAACGGTCTCAACGGTAACCTACCA
>JBBPFP010881694.1:0-15618 GCA_037974795.1 Kaempferia galanga | reverse complement strand
GTGCTAGTCGGCGGTTATTCTTTCTAGCAGTCCGGGCTCTGATATCAATTGTTTGGTCCAAAGAGTTTGAGATATCTTTACAATGACATGATATTGTCCACCCCATGATCTTTCCTATGTGTTTGAATGTAGGACTATATTTACACCCTTATATATATATATATAGACGATCACCCCTTCTCAATTTCTTAATATAAGAGATGTAAGAATTATAGTAATAGGGAATAAAAAGAGATGAATTGATATAGCTATCTTCCTTCCCTAAATATATATCTTTCGCCTTCTCAACATAAATATTCTAGCTCCATTTTAAAATATTATATTATATGTGATATATTAAAATTTTGATTTTTTTTTTCATTTTATTTTGTAAATTTGACATGATGTTGGATAATAGACGTCGCGTCCACAATTTATAAATTGAAAAAGATATGAAAATAAAGTAGATGTAAAACAAATTGAATGTTACTAAATTCACAAACGTCCAATTATATTATTATTATTATTATTTATTTTATTTTTTTTAAATACAGAGCGGATAATTTATGCCGGGTCGGCATCGTTTCCACAATACATGGTCTGCGCTATTTACGTACAAAATTTCAACACGTAACATTACGATGCGAACGAACCCTTTTTAGCAGCTACAAAACCCCGTTCCTGTTCATGCTAAGCCAGCAAATCATGGTTGTCTTCGTTCCTTGCTGGACCTTATCCATAATTAATCACGCCACTCACACAGCTATACGCTGCTCCCTCGACAACCCCACGACCTCGTGAAGCCTTCCACGTGTTGTTGAATCATTGGGTAACTCATCGGTTTATTGTATACTTATCATGTTCCGGCGGAACTATCAAATCGCCGGCCGACGCGATTGTCAAGAGTCTGTGGTCGGTGAGCTAGATCAATGACTGTACGATTCGTGCCAGAGCCTATCCAACGGATGAGAAGCGCGAAACACCGTACTGCCCGTTTCTATCAAGGCCTCCATGACTCCATGAGTCCAGATCCTCCTGTTGGCAGAGCTCGCTCTCTTGCTGCTGCTCGCCGGAATCCATGGCGATCGATCGTGATCCTTTCTGTTCTCTGGTGTTTCTCGCATTCTTAGCTGTATCGTTTTCGCTGGGGGACTCGGAGTACATTGCTTACAATACTACGCCGAGCATCGTCCCAAACAAGCTCAATGTCCACATCGTCGCGCACACCCACGACGACGTTGGGTGGCTCAAGACCGTCGACCAGTACTACGTTGGCTCCAACAACTCCATCCAGGTATTTTACTCCCGATTTATGGTGATTGGAGTGGGATTTTTGAAGTGATATCAGTAAGGACACTTTGGTGTTTGTTTGATCGACAGGGAGCATGTGTTCAGAACGTTCTTGATTCGATCATTCCTGCACTGTTGGCGGACGAGAATCGCAGGTTCATCTATGTGGAACAAGTGGGTGGTTAATTCGTTGACTTGGGTGGGGTTTGATTTGGGATTTTGGGGTTGAGCGGCAGACTTATATTTGTGATTGGAATACAGGCTTTCTTCCAGCGATGGTGGAGGCAGCAGAGTGATGCGATTAAGAAGACAGTGAAGGAGCTCCTCAGCTCTGGCCAACTGGAACTCATGTAGAGACTCGACTCATTCATAATTTGATCAGTAGCAATATTATTTCATATTCCAACAAGTTTGTCTATTTCATTTCATAAGCATTAGATGGACTCCAGATATGATGCCGCAGTTAATTAACCATGCATTCCAAACTTCTTCAGTTTTTCATAATGAGGTTTTCTTCATTTCGATCATTCTTTTTTGGAAGAAATGGAGGCATGTGCATGCACGATGAAGCTACGGTTCACTATATTGATATGATCGATCAGACAACCCTTGGGCACCGATATATCAAGCAAGAATTTGGGATCATACCAAGGATTGGTTGGCAGATAGATCCTTTTGGACATTCGGCAGTGCAAGCTTACTTACTTTCTGCTGAGGTAATGTCTTGGATACTGTTGCTACATGATAATGAATTTTCACTGGTATTATGAGTTCCATACTCAATCCGTTTGCCTCTCCAAATGAAGAATTTTTAACTTTGTATTATACTCACATCCACTATATAGTATCTCTAATGGACCTTTGGTCATTGATTTTATGAGAATAAAGTGATTCTTAACATCCTCTGCTGTATATGGTTTCTTTTGGATTTTGCTGATGTATACAATTTTTTATCCTTTCAAACAATTTAAAATCAACGTGTTATACTTTGCCATTTTTTGTTCATCAATAGATTGGAACTTTAAGGTGTACTTGCATGCAAATGCAGCATCGTTTTTTTCTTCACTTGTAAGCAAAATAGTAAGTTAAATTTTCATTATGGAAAAAGATGTAACATTTGCAATTTATAAACTAGTTGAGATTAACTAATATTAATTTGAAGCTTCAACATTTTGGACAATACTTAGATTTGACAACTTAGTGTGTCCAAGCGGGTTGTGACAAACTCAACTTGCCATGTGGGACTAAAATGAGGGTGTTACAATTTCCCTCCTTAAGGCTTGATTTCCTAATCAACCCCTAAAGTCCAACTCATAGCTTAGAATGATCGCTAATCCACAACAGATGAAGTCCAATTGGTGGCTACATCATTATGTAGAATTAGGTCCACTTTGATACTAGTTTTTGCGACTTAGTACCCATTAAGTTATTAGGGCCAATCACTGGGCTTAAGTATGATAGTTGTGATCAACAACTTGGATTTGTGGGCACTCATCTTACACTAGAGCTTCAATAGTAGTAAGCAAATTGTCTTGATGACAATCTTTATACTATGAAATTACATACATGTCACAATGCATCAACTATACTATTAACCTCCCTTGGAAGATTGAAAAATTCTTCATCGAGGAACCAACATGGTTTTGTTTCAATTTCTCTATGAATGTGAAGCTTTTGCCAATTCTTTGAGGTCAATCCTTTTATTGCATCGATAAGATGATAACCATTGCTGAATCCAAACTCAGTTGCAACTATTAATTCCCAGTAGTCACTTGTAATCCTCTGCTTATCTTCATTAGTTCATGTAACACAAAGTGCCTTTGGATTCTGTAAATGATGATGATGACTTATAACACAAAATTTCTGCATCCATTAAAGTATTATGTCATATACGATCTCACGTATTTTGATTGAGGCATGAGGTATTTGTATTGTGCACATTCTGTCCCATATCTTGAGGAGACACCCATCTATACCACAGAACTTTGGGCAAATAGATTTACTAACCAATGAAAGAAATTGTGTGTAAATGTTGTATGATGTTTTGATCTTGCTCATTTCCTAACTTTGTTTCATCATTGGTGAAAATGCTACGATTAGCTAAAATACTATTGGAAATTGAGATAATCTCATTTAATCAATTTTCTTTGACCTAAACTACACCAAAACAATGCCATTCTACATTATTGCTTATTTCAAAATTATTACAAAATTAACACTTTCATTCTGTTGGTGATCTCCTTATCTGAACACTACACAACTAAGATGCCTAATGAAAAAGCACTACACAAAAAATTAGAAACTTTGAAATCGAGTAAGTGAATCCCTTGTTTATCTTTCAACATTTTGCTTTGGGAGCAAAAGATCTGTCGTCTACCTATATTGTTCAATCCGCTCAATGACATTGTTGTCTAAAGATATATGAGCAATCCTGCAGGTTGGATTTGATGCTCTCTACTTTTCTCGGATAGACTACCAAGACATGGAAAAGAGGAAAGAGTTAAAGAGGCTTGAGGTTGTGTGGCGGGGTTCTAAGTCTCTTGGCTCAACTACAGATGTGAGTATGTTGTTTTTCATTTGTTTTTTAATATTTCATCATAAGTTCAGTATTCTCAGATGTTTCTTGAATCATTATCCTGTTTCCTTCATTTAGATATTCACTGGTATATTTCCAAAGAACTATGAACCTCCCCCCGGTGGTTTTTACTTCGAAGTGAATGATGATTCTCCTGTTGTTCAGGTAATTTTGTTTTTCCTTTTTTATGGGTCTTAAATGTTCAGGATTTTTCAGAGGACCTGACTATTATTTTGGTATCTGATGAAGGATGATCCTCTTTTGTTTGATTACAATGTTCAAGAGCGTGTAAATGATTTTGTGGCTGCAGCTAAATCACAGGTAGGCTAATCAACCTAATGGTTGCATCTTATGCCTCTTGTGTCTTATGGTTTGCGATCCTTGGGTAGCTGAACTTTTTCTATGAACTGCATTATTACGTCTGCAGAACCAAATTTGTGGGCATTCAATTAGGTACTTTCCGGTTAGATTTTGATTCTGTCATGTGTGTGTTGCACCAGTTTTTATTCTCTGTGACTTTGTTTTCTTAGAGTATGTCCTATCAGTTATGAACCAAATATTAATGTTCTGAAAACTAGACTGGAGATTAAACCAGCAAGACCGTTCAATGCTTCAATTGGTCAAAATGGTTGACACAGGCAATGACATCATAAATATGCTATAAATTATTTAAAAATAAAAGCTTATATATAATTGCTAAGAATATAAATATATAAATTAGTAATTGGTTCCCTTCCTACCAGCTTGAGTTTTTGGTATAAGTGGTTAGCCACGTAACTTTAACATGGTATCAAAGTGGTCAGTAGTCAACTCCCACCACAAAATTAATCAATTCATGTGTTCGAAGGTTGGCACTAATCAACTGATCAAGTCAAATACTCAACCCACACATGAAGAGAGAATATCACCCACACATACGGGGAGTAATGAAGGGGTCTGTTAAAAATATAAATATATAAATTGGTAATTGGTTTCTTTCTTAACGTCATGAGCTTTTGAAATAAGTAGTGAGTCACTCAACTTTAACAATAATAAAATATATCAAAATAACCTAAATTTTATTCTAAACTCTAAAGTATTATCAGAATCTACTCATATGATAAATTAGTTCATTTTTATACTATGCATGCATATGAAATGTCGATAAACTTATTATATTACTAAAAACTATTAAATAAATTGGATTTTAACACAGCAGCTTGTTTTTTCCCCCTAAAACAAAAACAATGAGAAAAATGGCTCGAAAACATAATGGTCTTATTGGGTCTTCAAGTCAAGACCAATAGCCTCATTAAAGGTCTCAACTACTGCATTGATGCAGTAGATCTGCAACTTTGGTTTAAGATGCAGTTATAAAAGAACCCACCTGTTTGATATATCAAACCAGATTGAATCAGGGTTTAATTCCCTGGTTAATTGTTTGAACCAATTGTTCGTGTAGTTGCATTGCAGCTTGGTTATCTTTCCCCTTTGCCACCACATTTTCTACATGCTATTCTTTTGAAGATTTGAGTTCCCACCATATGTAGCATTATGAGACTGGGAGTCTTTGCATGAGTAATTTTGCTGCATGGATACTTTCAGTTTTAGCTGTATACACATCTGATATGCGAACCAGATCATATCTAATGAAAGTTATTTTTGGTTGCTGCGTCTTCAGAAACTATGCAAGATTCAATGTTTTGCACAAACCTTTTCTAAATAAGAACTTATGCACAAACTTATTAAGTGCTTTCTTTCATTCAAATGCATTTCATATTTATCATTTCTTAACTAAATAACAAGAAGTATGCACTTCATGCTGTGTCTTTGTTAGCTAAGGGATCAGTTCCTGTGCCTTGCCAAATTTCAATTTTGGTACATATCTTTGTTATTTTCCAACTCTTACTGATGATAAATTGTTTCCTATTCTCAGGCAAATATTACCAGGACGAATCATATAATGTTTACCATGGGGACAGATTTCAAGTATCAATATGCAAATTCATGGTTTAGGCAGCTGGATAAATTCATTCATTATGTCAACAAAGTATATTCTTTCTAGTTGTCTCTGATATTACAGTGCTGCAGAAGATTGCTTACATTGTTTTCCATCCTTCAAAACCATTCCTTTGCTAAAGTTTTGCGATGCCATAACCTAAAGTGGCTCTAGTTTTTTTTTTTTTTTTTTGAAAAAAAATTCCTGGACTTTAATTTCTACTATTATTTTAAGCAACCATGAACTTCAGCAATACAACAACCAACAACACCCAAGCCTTATCCAATTAAGTGAGGTTGGCTAACCATGAACTTGAACAATATAAAGTATATTCTACACCAATTTCAATTCACTTGAAAATCTTCAAAGGCCTCCTTTTTTTTATTTACATAATTACATCACAAATACTTTACATCCAATGCAAACCTTCCATTACTTGTCTCTAAGTTTCAACTGGGTCTAGTCATGGGAATGTCTTATTCTATTCTCCCTTCAGAAACTGTGAAACACTAAGTGTAGTTTTTGAATTTTTCTAGGATGGGCGGGTCAATGCCTTGTATTCTACACCTTCCATCTATACTAATGCAAAGTACGCATCTAAGGAATCTTGGCCTTTGAAGACTGATGACTTCTTTCCGTGAGTGAACTCAATATCATTTTTTGCAGATACTATTGTGTTTGATTAGCTTTTGGTGTTTCATTCAAATTTGTTTCTGCACATAAGTTATGCAGATAATCCAAATGCATACTGGACTGGTTACTTCACAAGTAGGCCAGCCTTAAAAGGTTATGTGAGACTGATGAGTGGCTATTATCTGGTAATCTTCTTGAAGGCTTGAAATTTCTCCTTGTCATTGTACATTATATCAGAGGTCTCTTGTCAATTTTCTCTGTTGGTGAGAAAAAAAATCTTAAAACTTATTGGAACACATTCAGGCTGCAAGGCAATTAGAATTTCTCAAAGGACGAAATAGTTTTGGCCATACAACGGACAATCTGGCTGATGCTTTAGCTATTGCTCAACATCATGATGCAGTCACTGGAACAGAAAAGCAACACGTAGCAAATGATTATGCCAAACGACTATCTATAGGCTATTCACAGGTTGCAAAATTAACTCATCTTAAGATGAAGTCTGTTAATATTACCATTGACAAATTGAAAGTTACTCTATATTAAATGGATCTTTCAGGCAGAGAAGCTAGTTGGAACTTCCCTTGCTTGCTTAACAGAGTTGAACTCAAGTTCAGATTGCAACAACGTTACAACAAAATTTGAACAGGTGAATTCGCTGCTCCTATTAGTTTCCTGCTTTTTCATTCTGCTCTTACTATATACAAGCGTCTCATGTAGTCTTCTGGTTCCTTGTGTTGGAAATATAAACTCAAATATTTTAGTTGTTCTAAATATGCATATGAATGGGTAGAATACATTCATTGTATCTAGAATACATTCATCGTATCTAGGAAATTGATGTTCATTAATCTAGCGGAAGTGTCTAGCTTTTCCTCTTGTATCACATCCATCGTATGTAGAGATTAATGCATAGATTAATATGCATTAATCTAGAGGAGTGTCTAGATTGCCCTCTTGTGTCTATAGATACTTTGAGATACGAAGAAAAAAAATTTTATCCTCTTCCTCTCCAACATCTTGGTGATTTTAGTTTTAGATACTTGTGGATTGTCGACACATCATTACTTGAGCTGCTTGTTGATTTATCCGATAGCAGATATAATCAGATAGTAGTCCTTGTTCCTTGAGAAGATAAACATACCCAACCTGATGTAAACCTTGTGAATGTTTAGTGCTATGCTCTTGATATATTATCTAATTTATTTTACTTATTCAGCTAAATTCATGCATTTATTTGGTTGATACTGAATATTTCTCCCTGATTCTTGATTCATCATGTTGGAATCCACTGTTTCTTTTTAGGATCTTTGATAGCTTGTATCACTGGCACTGTAAGAGAACAGTGTTATAGAAAATCTTCTTGGATTCACAACTTAAGTACCTTGTCGTGTAGAAATATAGAACAATGATGAAGGTAACAGGAAGCAGAGCATTCTCACGTTTCCTCCCATTTCTGCATAGTTCAAATTTGATAATTAGGTAGTGTGAGTAGCATACTCCAAGAGCTCATTTGTTATCTATTAAGGGTATAGTTATGTTCAAATAGAACTGCAGTATGTATAATATGGAGTCCTGTACTCCTGTGGATCATGTATAACATTCTTATCTGTCATGACCTGAGTTATTCAAATATTTGTATTCATAATTATGTTTCATCATCACAGAGATAAAAATAATTAGTCAAGCAATGAAAACAATATTCAATTTATGATCTATATCTTTCTTAGATCTTGTTATGCCCCAAATGGGTATTCATGCCTATTGGCATGGCATGGAACGTACGATAGCCACGTGACAATTTTGTCAATACTTGATGTACAAGCTGCATTCGGACAAACAAAACATAGGGTGCAAAAATACATACTAATAAGCACCACCATTAAACAAATTTTAACTATAAAAGACAACCATAAAATTATTTTTACAGATTGCAAAGCACAAGAAAAACATGACAAATCCAACAAGACAACCATAAATAAGTTCTACAATGCAAAACAAAAGAAATTATGAGAGAAATTACAAAAATGCGCGAAGTGTCCTCAAAGCTATCCTAGCTAAAATAGACTCTAACTAACCAAGGAACTAGATTCCTTTTTTCAAAGTCATGGAGTTGCAAGACAAGAAAGTTACCTAGCAGGTAGAACTAAGCAACTCAAGCAATATGGTGAGCAACTCGACAAAATAAAATAATAAATATTATGCTATGAACTCTAAAATAAATAATTAGTAACCACCAAACAGACAATATATCACTGATTGCATAGTGCAAATTGCAAATCACTTTGATGAGCTAGTGTGGACCCACCCAATGGGTGTGTGCCCCTGCACTCTCCCTTTCTGTGATAGATGCCCGTGCCAAGGTTTAAAATGTCTACTCGTGCCGAAGTTTCGGTCCCTGACCGGAACGATATGGTTTCGGTATCGTATCGTGCCGTGTCGATATAGTTTCAGTATTTTTTATTTATATATAGTAATTATTAGATAAATATATTTATTGTGTATAATTTAAAAATAAGTTATATATTGATTTATATAAGTTTTCCATTATTAAATAACTTAATATTGGTAGAAAAAATAATTAAATATAGTTTTCATTAAAATTAATTATTTAATTAATTATTAATTTAAATAATATATAATTAAAATAGTTTAAAAAATTAGGATATTAATTAAATATTAAAACAGTAAAAAATATAAAATAATTAAAAATATATACGAATATAAATTTGATTTATAAAAATTCTAATAATTTTTTAGGATTTTTAAAATTTTTAAGAATTTTTAAATAAAATTTAAAAAATAAAAAAACAATTTCAGAATATTATTTAATAAAATTTATTATTTTTTAAAAAAATAAATACATTTTTTATTTTATTAGGATAATTTAATTAGGTGGTATAAAAGCTTCTTTAAAATATTAAGTGGGAATTGTTTTAAATTGGAAATTTTTTTTATCGTTCGTGACGTCGCCCGCCCTCAACCGACTCCCGCTCGCACCCAACGTCCGCGACGCCTGGCCGCCGCTGTCGCTCGTGACGATGCCGACGGCGTGGGAGGAGTCTGGCAACGCCTCCGTCGATGCTTCCGGCACATCCCGCGACGCATTCGTCTCAGCTAGAAGTTCGTGTCGTGACGCCTCCGCGGCCGCGACGCTTCAGCTACCTCACGGCGGTGGTACTTTGGGCGTGAAGCCCGCCGAAAGCCTGTCGGAGGTGTCCTCGGCGACCGCGGTATTTTGGGCGTGCCGTTGCCGGTTTCGGTTGACGGGTGGAATGCAACATTTCACCTGTGCCGAGCGGAACGACACTAAATTTTTTTCCCGGATCTTATTCTTCCAAAGGTTTGCACTTGTTAGTCTAAGAATGACCAGTGATTGTTGATACATCATGAAGGTGAATTCTCCATGGATGCCATTTTGGAACCAGTTATGGTTTTATGTTTTTAGCAACCAACAATATTGCCTCTGATAATTCCATGATTTTGAAACTTGATTAAAGTATTTTATGGCGATTTCTTTCTCTACTAAATAGAAATGCTTAAAACTCTCTTATGCACTACACTTACATTTATACCATCTTCTTGGTGGCTGATTTGACCATTGTTATCCAGAATTTGAAATGTTCTTGGTATTTATCAAATGTGAGTTATAAGCCAAACATGTTCCTTCCATTGTTCTCTGTTTTTAGAATTGTTTAATTTAATTATGGAATAGATAAATATTGTATTGCTAATTTGGATTTGTACTCATTTAGTTAACTTTGTGAATCTTTATTCTTCAATTTATGACTTGTGATACTTCAGCGATGTTACAGGAGTGGAAATTGCAGGTGCACTGAAAAATGTGCTTGCCATAGCATCAGGCATTGTGGAGGGAATGAATCTTGGAAATAATTGTATGGCTGCTCTTGTGTCACAGGGATGTTCTGAGATAAGATGGTTGGCTACAAAGGTTGGATCAAAATCTGTTGTGTCAATTACATGCCTAGTGCCAACTGCCAGTAGTTCTACTTATAGCAGTGCATATAAATTAGCCTTATTCTCCTTTTCTGATTAAAGAAGCAATCAATACATCAACTTTCAGTTATCTCTTTTCTTTTCTTTTTAAAATACATATGGTTTGTCATCAGTTATGAAATATTTTGGTCCTCAACCATTACTATCGATTGCTGTAGATCCTTGATATCATACTGTCAAGTATTTTTTTTGCCATTCTTTTTTCTACTTTTAATATTTGAAGTGGATAGACTTTTCATCTTATCCTGTCCTCTATTGCATCTATTCACTGCAGCATTTTATTTCTAAGAGGTGACAATTTTTTGTTTTATCTCGAAGATGGGAGCAAAGCCAACAACGCTTACTGGACTATCAGGATCTGGGGACATCATGCTTACATGTTTTGTTAATCTTTCAAGGAATCGAACTGTCGGATTGCGGCTTGGATCAGGAGAGAAGCTTGATGACATACTGGGTTCAATGAATCAGGTTTCAGATATATCTCTTTATCTTTAACAATAGATTGAAACAAAATGTACTATCAACTTGACTATCATTTTCCTTTTACTCTGTAGGTTGCTGAAGGTGTATCCACAGCTGGGGCAGTAATTGCATTGGCTGAGAAGTACCATGTAAAAATGCCAGTTCTAACTGCAGTTGCTCGCATTATTGACAATGAATTGACTCCCAGAAAAGCTGTTCTTGAGTTGATGAGCTTACCACAGGTTAGAATAGTAACTGTAATTCATTGTTTGTCACACAGTGATAGTTGATATGGGTGACTGGATTAGTAGATGGAGAAATACACACTAACCTGAAATCCATTTGCATGCCATCACATACAACGCTTGGATTCTGTTTACTTGTTCAATTAATTGGGAAAACCTAAATATTTGGGTTCTTTATGAAAGTAATAGATGCCTTCTTTTGAATTATCTTGGCAAAATTTCAAATCTAAGAATTATGGTTTTATGCTTAACAGATACCTCCTTTTCAATCATCTTGCACAAAGACGTGTCTAAGAGTTAAGGTTTGATGTGATACTAGAAGAGGACATTAAATCTTGTGTGACTCACGTTAGGATGGGGTTCCCAATGTTATCATGGTTTTAGTGTGTATTTTTTGGGGTTGAATTGATAAATGAAAAAGTCAATCTTTAACATTTAACCTTCACTTGGAGGTAGACGAGTATGCCATAATAATATAATACTAAGAATCTGTGTATCTTATGTCATATGAAAATGCAATGAGATAGTGTCTGAATTGAGATTCAGAACTTAACTGATAAGTTATTCTTTATTAAATTTATTGGCTGCTTTACATTGATAATTCTATTGTAGGTCGAAGAAGTTTGAGAAGCTATTGAACTCGAGGTTGATAGAACATGTGAGGTTGAATATGATGTGATTCTGCATTCATGGTATGATTTGTCAGTGGTAATTACCATATTCCCTTGGAGAAGCGGCCATACTTGGCCTTGCCCAGTATCCATTTAAAAGCATGCTTCATGAGGACCATAATATTTGTTGAGATTCTGAGATGTTCTACTGAACTTCGGGTACCAAATTTTTTTTTCCCTATGAGAGATTCCACTTTCTAAAATTTGGCACTTTAATCTTGGGGAATATTCTGTAGATTTCTATGTACGTGATACCAGTTAATGTCAGGGAAAATGATCTTTTTCTACTATAATTGTTGTTTGATATGAAATGTATTTTTTTTTCCGACTAATTACACCCACGATGTAAGAAAGGGAGCTAGGAAAATATTAATTCATCTGTCTTTATATATTTTATTTGAATAATTTATAAATAAGTTTATGCATTAGCTTTTGCTAAACCGTCATAGATGTGGGGATTTGAACAATCCTATAACGTATCGTCTGGCCACGGTTCCTCCATTATCAGTCAAAAGAACTTCCAATCACTAATCAACATTAACACTGTTAACTTTCTATCTATAGAACTCGCCCCCAGTGTCTCTGTTAATCTGTCCCTGACCAATATGAAGGAGGTAAATCACGGGTGGCTATTAACCATTAGTACAAATGATTAAGGCATGGGGAGGCAGGGTGGCTACTAATCATTAATGCAAATTATTAAGGTATGGGGAGGCATGCTCGGCGCGTTGAGATTTGACCTCTTAATCTCATGGGGTACCTCCCATGTCTTAACCATCACACCGCTCCGAGATTCGCCCCAGTCTAAAGAAAAAATAAAGTTATTTAGGAGTGGATATTCGGTTAAAATTGAATTAATAAACTAATCAATTCAGTTGAAAATTAAATTTATAATAGGTTTGTCTCAGTTAAATTAATCAAATAATAAAATACTAATTAATTCAGTCTAAAATTAAATTTATAATAGGTTTGTCGATTAGTTAGGAATTTATAGATTTAATTTTTTAGGAATTTAATGATTAATTTTTTATTTTGGGTTATTCGATTTAATTTAATAAGAACTTTTAAAATCGAAACGGAGTTGAATTTTTAAATTTGATTAGTTCGATGGATTTAATCAAACGTTTACTAACTCTTGCAACTACCTCATGAGGCTAGGGGGAAATTTTTAATGGGTGAAGATGCAAACACAATTGACACATGATAATTCTGCAGGCCTTGCACCTTGTGACTAATATTAACAGAGCCGATGTGTTACAGATTCCATTTGTAGCCAACAAATGGTCAGTTCCTTCATTGTGATTTGTTAGCTGCTATAGTTACTTTCGTAATGTTTTTTTTCCATCCTGCTGCTTTAATGGTGCCAGTCTCTGTGTTCTTTAGTTAAATGGGCTTTCTGACATCTGTTTACTGAGGCCAATTCGATCAAGTCATAAGGTGCATGCCATTCCATTTTTATTATTAATTGTTCTTTTTTTTAGAATTTAGAATCTCTGTCTTCTTGGAATTTATGATTATCCTTTGTCACGAAACAAATCATTATGAGCACTTTGTTTTAACGAAGTTCTTTTCCAAGATATCAAGACCAAGCCACTAACTGTATAATTAACATAACTTGTTCAGGTCTTGATATCAGTTTATATCTTATGGTAAGCCTCGTCTTCTTTCTTGTTATTTCATGTGTTGTTTTTGACGATAGTCGTGTGGGATATTTGATATCTATATCTCGCCCCTCTCTTTCTCTCTTAATTTTGTTTATTGAAAAAAAAAACATTTTGAATACGGTTCTGGATACTATTAACAAATAACGTGTTGGATGTCAAGTTTCATGACTCTTCCATCTTCTGCATCTTAAATACTTAAGTGATTTCTTTAATGAGTTTTAAGTCTGAATTAATCCATATTTTATCGGTTTAATTTGTTGATTTTTATTATAAAATTCAGCTGGTTCGATTAGTTCAAAAACATTTGATTTATTCAATTTCAATTAATTTGGTTCGGTTTGAATCGATTTTAACCGAATACTCAATCCTATACAATATCACATTCAGGATCCAAAGGAACATTCATTCAAAGGAATAATTGACATTTCATCTCCATGAAAAATGTAGTTGAAAGACAATTAGAAAACAACAGAAACAAACGCTATAACAGCCCAAGAGATTATAAAAATGCATTTGACATGTTAACCGCCTGGAAGTTCTAGTGTAACTTGCATGAACTAGAAATCCTACTTATGAAAACATTTCCATCTTGATTGACTTTGACATAACCATGCAGATTTGAGCTGGTTTTTTTATTGATGCTCTTAGATTTTTCTAAAAGAAAATGAAGGCAGTTAATCTATAAAAAAAAAAAAATTTCTAGCGCTGTCGGATGCAATGATCCCAACAGCCATTTGTTGAAGCCTTGAAGGAGAATCAATCTCCTATATAAGAATTACAGACGTGGCACCAACGTTTTCTCTACGTACTACTGCTAGCGGCCTCTGCATGTCCTCCATCACGTCCTCAGCCGCAGCTTAATCTTGAAATTTATTCCACAATGATTGCTTAGTGACATTTGATGGAGATTATTGAATAGAATTTGACGCAAAAGTTTTCTCCTCCTCTATCTGACGCCTCAAGAATGGGGTGGGGGCCGGAGGGGCAGGAGGAGGTATTGGAGGGTTGTCTAGAGGCGGGGCAGGAGTAGGGCCGAGCAAAAATGTATTTATTTTTATAAAATATATTTTAGATAATTTAGTTTGGTTTTCAAATTTCTAATTCGGTTAAACTTAATAAACTGATGTTAAACTAGTCGGTCACATGGCCTAGCCATGTCATGTCGAGACGCAGCTGCGTCACGTGGAGACAAAGTCGTATCTTGTGGAAACAAAGGCTGTGTTGTGTGATTAAGAGATATTTTAATAGTTCAGTTTACTTAATTTTATTGGAAAGTTGGGTTGGTTCGATTAAGTAAAAATAATTCAATTTGTTCAATAATTACTGTGAAAAAAAAGTTTATAGGATTACAACCCTAAAATAAATCATAGGCATTTAATAAACCAATTGGTCTCTTCCCAAAACCTTTCCTATTGATGTCAGTAGTACGGAACGATATCACCCTTGAATGCTTTCAAGCTGCAAGATGCTAGGCCACTATCAGGAGGACTGTCCCACTGCACTGTCGGAAATTCAGCAAGGAGGGAATCTGATGTCAAACGCAGCAGCACAGAGACAAGCAGATGCAGGGAATGGTGATCGGATGGAGACAAGGGAACGGGGAGGAGGTACGTACAATAGCCGCCCTACTGCATTACAAGCAGGGAATGGAATGGAGGAACGACAGTCCAGGCACAAAGACAGTAGAGTGCAGCAGAATTCCAGCCAAAGGCAGAAAACGCAGCGGCAGCGACAAGCAGTACAGAAGTTGCAGTTAGTATCAGCTAGCAACAATGGCACGGAACAGTGTCACCGAAGGCAGCAAGGGCAGCAACAGAAAACGGGGAATAATGAGTGTCACCAGAGGCAGCAAGGGTAGCAACGGAAAATGGTGAGCAGTGAGGGTCAGGTGTGTCAGTCAGATATGCAGGAACAGGCTATGGATCCAGCGCAAACTTTAGAGTGTAACCAGAAAACCTTGGAACAGAGAATGCAGCAGCTGCACACACTGTCGCCTACGGGCACGCTACAACGTTGCCTGGGAATTCAGATGATGACTGCAAATCACAACGTATGCGGAAACCAACTCATGCATCAAGACAAATCAACAGAGCTGGTGGATGAT
>JBBPFP010879501.1:0-15623 GCA_037974795.1 Kaempferia galanga | reverse complement strand
GTCTCCCAAGATACAACGACTTTATCTTGCGATAGCAACACTGCAAATCGCAAAACCTCCGAACCGAAGAAGCTTCTCTAACTCTCCAATGCAAGTTGGAATGCAATATTTGCTTTGCTTGGATTGAATTGAGTGATTAGAAATGGTTGTGGAAGGATCGTATTTATACTAAATGAAGGGGTATAAAAACCTCTTTGTTCAATTAAATCTCACTATCCAATTTGAATTGGATGGTTTAGATTGCATCCCTTCCCAAAAGATACAATATCTCTTTAAAAGGATGTAATTTAGATTGAACCATCCAAGGGGCACTTATGCTTTCTCAAATCAAAGATCCAGATTTATCAATTTTAATTCAATGATGTCGATTTAATTTTCTATTTAATTAAAGTTTTAATAATATATTTTATTTTGTTAACATAGGTATTTTACGAACTAATTTTGAGATGACAAGTTTAATTTTATAAAAATTTTCCATCACTAATAAGATAAATTAAAAAAATAATACATAGACCTTCAATCAGTTTAATATTTTTATTATCTATCAAGAAAAATTCAGCTAATTTGTACTTCGCACTCTATCCTTATGTTTGGTAAATTCAGTGCGGTAGATGAAATGAAAGTACATTAAAATTAGAAAAATTTTATTATTAGAAGGTACATTTTACGCGTATTAAAATATATAAAAAAAATGCACGACAAATTTGACGATTGACGCTGCTGCTTCTCTCCCGTGAACAAAAGCAAAGCCAAAGGAAATGCAATTAAAAATTCGGCACGAATATCATTTCCCTTTAATTAATATTGAGGGTTGGTGGCGGCCGTGTTCTAGCACGAAAGTCATCGATGGTCATTGCCTTAACGGGTTTAGCTTGAAAGATCCTCCTCCTCCTCTGCTTCCGCCATCAGTCAAAGAGAATAGTCAGCCTTAAAATAGATAGAAAAAGGCAGAAGAAGAAGAGGAGGGGAAACAAAGTTCCTATCGTCGGGCATTCTCTTCCCGTGCATTCGATCGTCGTTTAGGGTTTTCTTCGGCTCCCAAAAAGCATTCCGCCCCTTTCTGGAACCGCCGCACAATCTCCGTTGGTCGATTCGATCGCCGGCCATGGAGTCGTCCCCCGGGAGCCCCGATTCCAACCGTGGGCAAGGCGGTGCCGGCGAAATGGGCTTCTCAAGGAGATACGGAAACCGCCTTGCGCCTTCCTCTTTGATCCACGCGCTTTTGGAGTATGCCGGAGTCTTGCGGGAGCGGGCGAACCAGTCGGAGAACGAAAGTTTGGTCGTTGGAGCGATGCGAGACGGGCAGATCGGGGATGCTTCTCCTCCCAGCGGAAGCGGGGAGGTTGCTATAAGGATAATCTCGGTCGAGGATCAGGAGCGTCTACGGATGGGGCTGAATCAGGCCCAGCACCACCTGGCAGCTGGGTCGTATCCAGCGGTGAGCCCCGGCGGAAATGGCGACTCGAGAGAACTGTTCAGTGTTTTGTCCGAGAGGCTTGGAAGAGATGGAGTTAACGAAATTGGCGTAGGGGATGTGGATTCTTCTTCAGCATTACCGGATGCTATGTCGAGCAATAGTGGTCAGAGCACGGAGGGCGAGGCAAACACACCCAATGCTAATGTCAGGGACTCTGCGAACCAGAGATACAATGTCCAGCCGATTGCTAGGTGGATTGAGCAGATACTGCCGTTCTCGTTGCTTCTTTTAGTAGTGTTCATCAGACAGCATCTGCAAGGTATTTTCTATCAGGTTGAAGTTTTTTTATTTCTTGCCTGTTGTGTCGTGAAATTGGTTATATAGACTATTTGACCATAGCCTTTATATGCAAACTACAATGATAGTGCTTCATGTGATGTGTCTGAATCAGTTTGGTTGCCTTTCTTATTTAAGAGGGTTTCCTAGGTTTCTATTTTTCCTTGTAAGTTTATAACTGTTAGACACTATTGTTTCATCACATTTTATTTGTATGCAATCTAACATGCACCTATATGTTGTTTTCAATTACTTCATTCAAACATCATTTGTTTCTTGGTCGATGCACATTCATTATCTGATTGAATAGAACTTTTGTCTCTAATACAATATTTTATTTGATCTTCATTTGCTTGTTGCTTCAAATCGTTACTCTTGAAGGTTTTGGACTTCAAGAATATTCACTATAAAGTAGAATATTTGAACTTGCACAAACTCTCCCTCTTGAATGATTTAAATCTTTAGATGTTCTGTTGCACTTCATATTTAATACCTCTATTTTTTGATATCACAAAAGTAGTTGGATATGTTTATTTATTTATTTTTTGCTTCTTCACTGCTTCATGCAACAGTTCATTTTCTTCCACCTTTATAAATGATTTATGTTTTGAAAAATATCTGCAGGTTTCTTCATCACTATTTGGATTGCTACAGTGTTGTTCAAGTCAAATGACATTTTGAGAAAGCAAACTGCTTTAAAGGTAGGATATTGTATGTTTATGTTTTAATATAGTGTACCTAAGTCCAAATAATTTTTTGTTATCTTCTTTTCTCCTTAACCACCATCTACATATGGATACTTGATTGAGAACTAGAAGATTCATCAACAAGACAACAAATTCATGCATCTGTATATTTTCAAAGAAGATGTTTAACACACTCGTTTTAATAAAATGATAAACTTAGCAATCAGTGATGATTGACAAAAATAGCATATACTTGCTACATAACAAAATAAAATTTAGGTTTGCAAAACCTATCAACAGATAAACCATGTAGTTCTTATGAAAATCTTCAAGATTTGATGGCAATATTGGTAATCTTCATTGGAAATGTAATCATCACTAAATTCTTCGTAATCAAGCACAGCAGTTCTATTACAAAGCTCGGTGGCAGTTCTATTACAAAGCTTAGTGTTGGACTCAAGATTATCAGTTGAGAGAAGGAAACTTATATTAATTTTTTTAAGGGATGCAAAATACTATAAAGAATCAATAAATTTTAAACAATGTGACAATCTCTTATAATTGTTTAAATGGAAGCAAAAATTTAGGGCGGGGTGGGCCCTGCCCTAGCCCCCTTGTGTTGGCCCCTGACAAACCTCCTCCTTCATTTAGATATCTCATTAGCTCTCAAAATTTTGGTAGTCAGATCCCATGAAGCTTGATTAAAAGTGTGACCTTTTCATTATCATAAACCATCATGAAGCTTGATTGAAAGTGTTTCTATACACGTCATACTATTTTCTACCAAGGGAGCTCTTTCTTTCTTCTTTTGTCAATCCATTTTGTTCACGTTAAATTGAATATACACAATATTAGTTAAGCTGAACTGAAAAAACTTTCTAATTTAGGCTAGGTGAGCTAGTTTAATATTAAAATAATGTGTGATTACATATGCATATACTGTGATATGTGATGCAGTGAAGCGCTGCATGTGCATGGACAAACTGTTATTTGAGACAATGCAAAATCCCATCTAGTTTTGAAAAGATTAATGATAAATGAAGAGGAGGGAAAACCTTACTATAATTGTATGGTTGCTCTTTCCCAGATTGGCGAATTCATTTGAGTCATAAGCAGTTGAACGGTTGCATGCCCGTGCATCAACCCTCTTTGTCTCAGGGCCCACAAAGATAGGAAGTAGGAACCACACGCTTTCAGTAAAATAGGTAGATTTTACCAGCCACCAGGGTTGCATCATCCATCATTGTTCTTTTCTTATCTTTTTCACTTTTGATATATCTGAAGTACTCAACTGCTGTCTTTGATCCTGTAAACACCATAACTTATTGAAAATTTTATAGTAAAAGATTGCGTCATATCCAGCTAACTTTACCTAGATATGCTCAGTTCTTTTATTAAGTACTAAAATTGACTTTATTGAAATTAGTAGAACAGCAGCAAACTCAATCTTGCTCCTTCAATTCTCTTTCTCTGTAGTATGAAAAGATTCATTATAAGAATCAGCTATGCAATGCATGCCACAAAAAGCAGGGACTCCACTTTTAACATTATCTATTTCCCTCACATTCATATATCAAAGAACATGTATGTCGATGTATGCTATATTGTCAATAAAATTTCTGTCTTAATTGATTGATTTCTCATGCTTTTGAAAAATCATCTTTTCCATTGTTTATGCATTGGACATACTTTCTTCTTGTTTTCATAAAATGATTTGTATTATGACAAATTCACTTGTAATTGCAGGGCGAGCGAAAAATACCTATACTTGTTGGAATTGCTCTAGCCTTCACGATCCATTTACTTGGTGTGTACTGGTGGTGCAGGAATGATGACCTTCTATACCCATTTATCATGCTAGCTCCTAAAGAAATACCTCCATTCTGGCAGGCCTTATTTATCATTATGGTTAATGGTACTCTTCCATGCTGGCTACTTTTGTTTTTTGGGATTAAAGCTGTCTTGTACCATTGCTTTGCTTGATTCGCATGCTACACAGTACACAGTATGTGTGAGGTAGGACAATCCATAGAGGTTTTAAGGTTGATATTTTCTTCTGGTGGAAGGAGTGAGCGAATTGCAGAAAACCAAACTTTCCAGTGGCAAAGAATTTATGAAATCTGATCTATGAGAAATTTATGTTCTTCATTGACAGTAAGGTTCTTCTCTTTCTTAATCTTGTGTAATCTTGACTGGCACAACCATACCCAATTGTTGATCCTATGGAACAATTGTTAGTTTTATTCACTCGTTCTAAATTGTCTCAAACAATGGATTTAAGGCTCTTAATCTAGGCTTTGACAACCAAATAAAATAGACTAAGTCCAATTAATACTAGTAGAATAAATCTTAATTCGACAAAACAAACTATATACAATTTGAAAAGAAAAACAAATATTTGAACTGCTTTACTTTATTTAGATCTATAATTTGTGACAATATTGGCTATTTGCACTAGGCAGTACCTTCTATAAACAAAATATGTTTTAACAGAAAAACTCTTGTTTCTTTGCAATATTACTATTAGGTTCTCAACAATTTAGTTTAATGATATCAAAAAGCTCCAACTTCCTTCAGATATAATCAATTCTAGGACTTTGAAAGCATTAGCTAATAGATATTCTAATTGGATATTAAAATTGACAAAAGATATATGATAACATAAGAGTTCTCTGCCTAAAGGTGTTGTATATCATAACATAAGAGTTCTCTGCCTTGGGCGACCTTGAGATACTGAAGACTGCTTCCTAATGATTTACACGGAGACTCAAGAAATGACTGATTGCAGTTATAGCAAATGTGATGACCAGTATTGATAAGCTAATTTACCAATCACTCTGATATTTTCTTGGATTATAGATAATGACTCCTCTGTCCTGATAGTAGTGTAACATTTGGATCCATAAGATGGTCAGGCAAGTTTAGTACCTAAGAGACTGGTTGCTTCAAGCATATTAAGTTCATGGTTTTACTGTAAGATATATATATCTCCTAATTGATCAATCTCAATTCATTAAAATTCTTCTTCCTCTTCTACTTGTTCTCCTCCTCCTCATTTCCACTCTCTTTATGCTCATTGGTGCCACCAACACCACTTGTTGGCACATCGACACAACAACAGTACTATTTCATTTTGGTTGCAAATCAAAACTTTTGCCTGGAACAAGATTTTAAACCTTGATTTAAAATTCTCATTTGTATGTTGAGAAGTGGCAGTGCTAAGACAACTTTTCTAGCATCTTTTACTCACAACTTCATTAGACAATGAGTGCAAGACAATTGCAAATTTATTGAATTCCTCTTAATGGAGACTGAGAAGGCACAATTAATGTTTAGAAGAATGATGACATGTTAGTGTTATTGGTGACACTTTTGGAAGATAGATCAGCCATAACATTTGTTGTTAGGGATTCATCTTTGATCGCCCATATTCCAAACATTCCAGCAGAAAAATCTTGCACTTTTTGTTGATGAGTATTTGAAATTGGTTGATTTTTTGTTGTAAATTGTGCTGATTTTTTTTGTTCATTTATTGATCTTTCTTTCCTGAGTGCGTCATATAATTGATTTTATTGTTTTCCAGACACAATGGTGCGGCAAGCTGCTATGGTGGTCAAGTGTGTTCTGTTGATGTACTTTAAAAATAGTAGGGGCCCTAAATATCGAAAGCAGGTAATTCAATTTGAAATTTCTATTAATTGCTCTTTTATACTAGTTGCTCTTTGTACTGAACTGGGTTGTGAAATTGTTTGAGGCATAATAAATATGGAGACTGCCGAAATTACTTATTAGGTTTAGTTGCCTTTGATATGCATACAAAATTTATTGAGCAATTTTAACAAAATGAATGCACGAAAGTTGTTGTTAAGAGAGTTGAAGGAATAGAATAATACTATTTAAACCACACACATGTTGGAGAAGATCATAACATAATCTTCTTTTCAGTAGACTATAATTTCCTTAAATAGCCTGAAATTGATAACCTAGGAAATTAAATTTGCAATAATGAATTTAAAATTTTGAAAGATGCAGGAAAAGGAAATAAATTAGGAATTGCTAGTATCTGCAAGTAGTGAAAGAACAAAAGAATATTGGGGGAGAACTCATACTTAGGAAACTGATTTGAAGGAATTCAATGCTATTAGCTAAAAGAGAACAATGACATAACACCAAAACATAAGACTAGATCGTTAAACTAGCAAGTTGGGACCAAATTTTTATGGCTAATGTGTTAGACATGCAGGTTTAGTCAAAGTTTATTGTGTACTAATATATTATTATTGGATAATATTTTAGTATAGTGGATATGTGTGAAATTGTTTTAGTTTATCAGAACAAGAGATTTTCTCTCTCTCTCAACTTGAAACGAGAGCGAAGTCTCTCTTTTCAACTCTTTTAGAGGGAGTCCACATGCATAGGCTCACTGTGTTGGAGTTGTCTCCTCTCCTCTCATGCACTTTCCTAGTTACATAAAGTGCTTATTTCTTGTTAATTTACACACGTGCTCCACTATTTTTACACTTTAACAGTTTATTTGACCTTTTATCTATGCACTGACAAGTTGTGTCAAGAACAAAACTCCCATCCAATCAATCCTTAACAAGGTTTTCTCTCTTTATTGGTTATCATGATAAACTGTGATTGCATTTGCAAATCCACTCTAACCATGATTCTCTTCCTCTTCCATTCAAGCAAAACAGCTCAATGCAGATTCATCACACTTCTCCTTGCTACTCTTTCCCTATTATAGGAATGTGAAGGTTGCCAGCCCAAGGAATGGGCTGAAACTATTACTGAGTTTAGAGATTGGCTAAAGAAGATAAGGTTGAATGGGTGCTCGGCTCTCAATATCTCAAGTGCGTGGCATGCAACACAGAAAATTGTGCTGCAAGCTCTCACAAAGAGGCAAGGGAGCCCACGCAAAGGATGCTTACGAGCTGCAAGGGTCCTTAGGTGGAGGATGTGTGTGGCTGCGAGGGTGTTTGCGTAGAGGACATGAATGTGTTTGTGGGTGACAACAAAGCGAACACATGGTGGACATATGATTGAGAAGCCATATGGACTCTGGACTGAGATTGAGACATTGGGACGACATGGAAGTTGTGCATGAACAGGAACTGGTGGATGATGATCAACAAGAAGAGGATAGGGTAATTTTGTTACAAGTTGTAGTTGTATAATATTTTTGAACTAACTTGAGTGGGAGCATTAGGGACCTAGTGTTAACTGTTAACGATGGAAATAATATATTCTTAGTCTAGTTGGTACAGATGTTGGGCTACAGTGCAGCTTGCCTGTCCACAATTGAGAGGAGTATTAAATATAGCTATGTTCATAGTGAAATTTGATATATGGAAGAAATAGTGTCTCAAGTGGATGCTTGACATATAATGTACACAATTAATTCAGTTCACATATTAAATTCCAAGTTCACATGTGGTTTTCTGAGGATTAATTCAGAGGCAATATACCATCCTCAAATGGACATTTTTATGCTTCTGAACTAGCATAATTATGGAGATATGATCCTACAAAGGCGACATGAATAAATCATTGAATTTTAATGGCAGATTTGAAATGGTAAATCATGTTTTGTTAGACTTGTGTTTATTTCAGTTCAATAAATATTTACCTTTATAACAGTATCATTAAATGATTAGGCAAGTTTACTAGTCTTCTTCTTTTTAGGGCCAAATGCTAACTCTTGTTGAATACCTGCTGCTTTTGTACCGTGGCTTGTTGCCAGCACCTGTTTGGTATCGTTTTTTTCTGAACAAAGAATATGGAAGCATCTTTTCCTCTCTAATTACAGGACTCTACCTTACCTTCAAGCTGACATCAATTGTTGAGAAGGTATTTTCTACTCTTGTAAGGTATCCAGTATATGGTTTTTTGAGCTTAGTTTTACCTGTTTTATTTTATATTGGAGTCTCAGTGAACAAATTGTGCCTTCTTAGATGTCAGGAACCTAACATTTCATTTTCGGCTCCAGGTTCAATCTTTTGTCGCTGCTGTAAAGGCACTATCGCGCAAAGAAGTACATTATGGCTCTTATGCAACAATGGAACAGGTTGCAGTCTTTCTTTCATTGATGATCATATGCAATTTTTTTTTTTTGGATTTTTGCATGTAGGATTGTTCTGTCATTTTTTCTTGAGATGATATCCCTAGTTTACTCAACTTGGTTACGTCTGTGATTAATAGTTCCTGCCATTAGCAGGTTGATCTTAATTGCCATAATGTGAGACAAATAATTCCTTTGAAATTTATGCAATCTATTACCCAGATATGGAAAGATTTCACTCTCAAGTACTGATGTGCAATATGGTTGTGAGGCAAACTGATAGAATCTGTTTCACTACCGAGTGGTAACAAAGGATGGAGAATTTTATCTGTTTACTATTTTTATTTATTTTGCTCTTGGACTAAATTTTCCATCCATGACCACCTATTCATATCTTGGTTTAGTACTCTTAACCCTCAATTGGAATGAGATGAGTTGGTGTCCGTGACTGTGTTGAGCATGAACCCTAGCAGGGAGGGATCGTGGGTGACAAAGGAGAAAATCCAATAAGGAGGAGGTGAATTAGACAAAAGAGGATCATGCACCTTTGATAATGTCATGGAACAATTTGTAGCCTCGTTGTGCCTCTCATCATCACATGGCTCAGGCAATACTTCAATCCTCTTTTTTCCAGAGGATATGATTATGCTTGAGGACAAACCACTTTAAGGTAGGGTGGATGTTTCGGGCATAGTTTACCCCTTGACATACTATAAAACACGTTGAGATGAATTGAAATAATATTTATTTATTTTTTGTAATTTTTATGTATAAATACATTGCCAAAATTATACCCTTCTAGATGGGACATAAAGTTTGAAGTTAAGTTTTCTTTTTCTCTTCCTCCTTTCTCCTCCAATTCTCCATTGGTAATATACATTGAAACACCAGTATTGAAACAATATTGTTCCATTTAAACTCCGAAATGCTAGCACGGCTTGAGATTTTGAACCTTGGTTGCAGGTTGCTCCATTTGCAAATATGTGGAGTGTGATGTATGGAGTGGTTATGCAAGTGTAGTTGTGTGGGTATGTGTTGTGTGGCGAGGAGTAATATGGTACATTATGGGTATGTTGTGGGTGATTGATAGTTGTGAGTCTAGATGTGGCATTACTTGAGATGTGAACCCATTGTAACCATTAAATAGGTATGCATTGAAAGAAATAATGGACAAGAAATTCATAGCCCAACCATGTTTTTCTATTCTTTACTGAAGATCTTGTGCTCTCTCCAAAACGAACACTAGTTACCACCATGACAATGTACATTAGGTTTTCAGATATCCATGGTTAGCCCAGTCAATTTAAAGTCAAAGATAAAGAACTCAGTTGCTAGAATTTTAGTTTGACTTATGGTCTTCTCATATACTCCAGGGGGAGCATATGCAATATAATTTTTGTCACAAGTGCTAAAAAAAAACCATGCCATGGACTATCACAATTAACTGTAAGCAGTGAAGCAAACTCAAGTTTGATTGTATAAATGAAAAGTAGTCCGATGTGATTTTAGGATAGGATATTATTTAGTTCTCTTATATGTGGATAGACAACATAGTTGATCCTGTTTAAACCATGATATCTCATTACTGATGTAAACAATATCAACTTTTTGAAACATTTCTTTTGTCTACCATGCTTGGTCATTTTGAGAGTGAGTATGAAAATAGGAGTTGGAACCATATGGTTGAAAAGACAACATTGCAAGCACATGGAAGTATTTTATTGATGGGTTAAATAATTACATTATTTGCTTCAGACTTTTGAGTCAAGGTTTCAGTATCTAGATAATTGCTTAGCAGATAAATGCTATGTTTATAGATTTGTTGGTTAGTGACACTTAAACTGTTGAACATCAACACCGTCATTCTGCCAATTTAATCTGAATAGGTTATTGTCAGATTGATCTATCTGCAAACAGAATTCTAGTGCTTTTTCTTCAATAATTACTATATGTAATGTGTGAACTGATGCAGGTAGTTGCTTCTGGTGACCTATGCACTATTTGCCAGGAGAAGTTGCATATTCCAATCCTACTCAGCTGTAATCACATCTTCTGTGAAGATTGTGTCTCTGAATGGTAATGTCTCTTTGATCTACAGCCTTTTTCTTTCACTCATAAGTTTACATGTAGAATTTCCGGCCCACATTGTTATAATAGTACATGAATGTATTCTATCTTCCATTCACCTTTCATACTTTATTAAGTCTATCCATACCAACTTTCATGAGGAAACACTAGAACTATTTTTGCTTACATCATTGACATGGCTTTATCATTGTCTCACCTTTAACAAGGTGTCTTCCAACCTTATATTGGGAAAATAATGATGATATTTAAATTCCATGAACAATATTCTTCTAAGCATCAGCATCCGCAGGGATACAATATTAATCTATCCTCTCTGTATAATTGTCCCATTAGCTGCTCAATCAAAATGCTAAACTAAAAAAATATCAAAGCCATGCTTCAAGTAGGATCACCCTGCACTGAACTTCACACTGAAATCACAAAAATTTTAGTACTTGAGGTTAGTGAATTTGGTTGTGATAGCGACAACATGTTGATGGTTCAATGTCAGGTCGGCGGGGGCACTGAGGGCGAGCGCATCCCCTTTTGCCACCAATGATAGTTATTAATTGTTGTAAGGCAAGGGTTTGAATCTCGGTAAAGCCGAGGAAAAAAGTCCTCCCCACACTGGCCAACTACAACTTTCCGATTTACCTTCTCACAAATGGTCATGGGGCCGACTGTGTGGCGCTGTTGGGACGGCGGATTCCACCTTTTACTACCAATGATAGTTATTAGTTGCCCCCGAGGCAATAGTGCAGCAATAGAACTTTCAGTTTCTAGGCATTTAAAAATTGAGGTGAATTAACGAATGTGTTGGGCTGATGGGCCGCCCGCTATGGGCGCTTCCCGATTTACCCTAGTGGCTGGATATTTGGTGCCAACTAAAAAAAATGATAGTTATTAATTGATTCCTCCAATCTAGAAAAGCTGCCCTTAAAGATTCTGGCCTCTATTTGACTGTAAATGTCCACTATAGAGCCTCATTTACTCTTGGATTTGCCTTTGCACCAACAGGAGTGTCAGTATAGATTTGCTAACATTTCCTACCACATTTCTAATTGTTTTGAACTTACAAGTAATAACAAAGTTAGTTACATAAAATAAACAGTTATTATACCCTTTTAACTACATTTTTACTAGTACTTTCCCTATTAATATCCTACTTTAGTGTTCAATTTGGAGGATCAAGTTGGTGATAATTGAAGTCTATCCTTGAGTCTGTAGCGTCTACATCTCAAATCAGTCTAGGTTGTCTGCCTCATGCACACCAGATTATCTGATCCCCTTGTATCAATTGGAAAGCCATGGGTTGCATGGGGATGAACATAGATATGGATGGAGATTACCATTATGGCGAGGTAGGGTTAGGCATGCAAAACATCATCTCTCATCTTAATTTCATTAGATTAATACTGGTAGATTGGATTTGAAAGACAGGTTGTACTCGGCTATACTAATCTAGTATTCAATTATTTCTACCCAATAGAGTTTGTTTCAGACCAGTGTCCAAGAGGAAAAGGCAAGATATGTTCCCAAAACCACTTGCTTGTAATGTACTTTGCTCTATAAGCACAAAGATAATCCCTTGATTTGGATTCATTAACTTCATCTCTACCGCCATTGTATTGGTTGTAGAATGCCTTGTCCATACGCTCACATATTGAACTCTTTATGTTGCTCAACTCTTTTACACATTATCTATTACAGTTCAGCATCTGGGGGACCATCGGACGGACTTCTCAAATCTTCAGGTACTTCATGTCCATGAGATGTTTCCCCCCAGAATTGTTAGGCATGAACCCTTACCATCTCTGAGCGATCAAATCAAATATGAATAACATTATGATTTATTAAACTCTGATAAATTTTCCAATATAAGGTAAATTGTACTTTGGCAGTGTAATTACACCTCCGTGTGCTACGTCCCGAACAATATAAAGCGATATTCAGAAAAGGTATTATTGCATCAAAAGTGAAGATCAATCTAGAAATCCATGGGTATCAACAAATATACTCACACACCACACACCGAGAAGAGTAAAATTTATGAAAGGTAAAAAAAATTATTAGCCACCAAAATTGAACACGCAAGTGTTATCTCAAATTTGCTGACGACTCGTGCACACTTTGAGTATAATGAATTGAAAGAACAATAGTACGCCTAGTTGTGTGAACATTGTCTTAAATGTGACATGATAATCAAACTCAGGTAATATCCTTCGGTCAGTAGTGCATCAAAGCATGATTTGAGTCCCCTCGGGGCGGTGCAGTGGTTAAGGTATGGGAGATTGCCACATGAGATTTTGAGGTCGAAACTCGGAGTGTCCGAGCATGCCCTCCCCCATGCTTTGATCACTTGCACTAATGGCTAGTAGCCACCCGTGATTTACCTCCTCCGTGTTGGCCCAGGGACGGGTTCGCTGAGGCGCTGGGGCGAGCGAATCGTCTTTTGCCACATCAAAGCATAATTGATCTCTCATTTATTTTAGCGACTAGACCAAGGCATATATGCACTCTTTGATGCCCCCCTGGCCAATGGCAGAGGCGCTCCAACAAGTCCCAAACATCTTCGATTCCCAGCTGCGGTGTACAGTACCGATTTTTTTACCACGGGATGAAAAATCTGGGACGTTGGTTGTTGGGCAAGGAACCACTTGTGTTTCCGGATTTACGTGGCCAATGGAAAACTTTTGTGCGGCCGGGCCGGTCACCTCTAGGATTAGTTGGTTCGAAGAGCTGAATACATGGATTGTGCACACTCTTTGATGCCTCTTCTCCCTAGGTTTTTCTGCTCAAACCCCTAGCAAACCAACTTGTTGTGCTTCTTGTTGCTTTGGTTCAGACTCCTCTTCAAAGGGCTCTGGTCTCGGGTCAAATGAGCCACACATGCATCTTTCGGCAGTGCTGTGTGCATGGCTAGCCCTGGCACTCTGGTTGCCACATGAGCGATGCTTTGCTTGTCTTGCATTGTCAAGACCTGGCCCTCAGTTGACAGTAAGTCCAAGCGTGGTCAAAAGATGTTTTAGCTCCCATTTAAAACATGCTCCCTGTGTCTTCACACCCTTGGAAGAGTAATCGATTGATTGCTTGCTATTGAGTTGGTTAATCATTGATCTTTTCAGGTTCGAGAGAGAAAGGACCTGCCCCTTGTGCCGAGCTGTGGTGAAACCGGCAGACATTAGATCATTTGCGGATGGTTCCACCAGCTTATTTTTCCAGCTCTTCTGATTTGTTGTACAAAAATTAGATGCCAAAATTTTGGTCGAAAGCAGCTGCGTGGGTTGTCCAGTCTCCAACACTTCTCTGGAGTGGCACAGACCAACAGTGGCTGATATCGTAACCATATCCTCGTGCCCCATTTATGCATTGTATGGTAAAATTCGCCCACCAAAACAATTTAATGATTAGCACTTGAAAAATCCAACTCGTAGTTACTGTACATTGAATTTCCATTCATTAGTTGTTAGAGATCCTTGGGCGAATTTTACGTGTATTAATTAGCATTGCCAATTGACAGCTGTAATTTATTTCTTCTTTTTAAATTTCCAAAAGAAAATGCTTCCCTCTTGATATCCATGTAAACAGACAGGCAAACAGAAGTGAGTTGTATTGGATGGTTGCTCTTTGCATTTATTTCTCAAGTTTCTATTAGACTCTTATTCTTCTCTATCTTTTCCTTCGAACTCTGCCGTCTATATATATATATAGTTAGTGTAGCATAACAAATACAAATGAATAACAAAGTGCAAGCATCCATTTCAGAAAAAAATGAATAGTGCTAGAATGCAAGCAACAAATATTCTCAAAACTCATGCCCTGCTCGATTGTCAAGAAAGAGCAAATGCATGAACCGTACAAGGACAAGCCAACCTACATGACAATAAGCAATGCTGAGAAGGGAACTTACACGAACGAGCTGGTATCCCGAAGTGAAGAATGAATCCAGCCAGATTCGCCAAACGTCAAAAGAGAGCTCGATGACAATGATGAATGCCGCATACACCAACACCTGCAGCAGATGAAGATGAAGGAATCATGTTGTTGGATCCATCATGCAGGAATGATGGGGCAATCTTCGGGTCTGATGGCCATAGAGGACGAGCACAAACTATATATATAGACAGATAAATTATGAAAGATATTTTACACTAACATAGTAACCCCTTGCACAAGGGAAGCGAGACACCCAATGAAATATTTTGCACGGTTAAAAATTGACCATAAAATTTATTGGAATAAACTTGTGTAAGTACCAACTAGCTATATTAATCCGCATGAGCTAAGAAAATTTCATAATGGATCATGCTTAAATCTGGTAAGATCTATTAATGTACCTGCCATAATCAAGTTCACATAAACAAATAACAAACAAAAGTTTAAGGCCGGCAGTGTATCCAATCATGATTCTAAAAAATATGTTTTTTTTAAATATGGGTACATTTAAAAATTATCATTTAAAAATTATAATAATAGCTTTGTTATGACATGCTAATTATATTGAATGATAACGTTAAATAAATTTTTCATTATATCCAAATTTGTAGATGTAGGTGTTTTTCTTAATTTCTTTGAATCTTAAATAATAAGGATTATCCTAAGAAATATGACATCCATTGGTGGAATGGTAATCTTCAAATATAGCAATCAAACATCATTCATTCGGCAACATTGACATATTCATTTCTTCTCACATATTGTTCAAACATCGAAACTCGAATTCAAGTCAACCTTAACTTGATAATGACTGTGTCAACAATCTCTTAAAAATGTACCTGTATTTAGTCGGTGGATTGATAATAATGAACTGCCTGAGGTGATACTTAATGCTTCAGTAACTCCAGAACAACTTAGACCAATTTTGATAATTTGTCTCCGTTAAATTAATCAACTAGATTGGAACTAATTAATTTAAATCAACATTTCTGGTAAATAATGTAAACTCAAGTCGTTAATTATTATGGTTTGACAAATTCTAATAACTTCTCGTAATATTGTAGGAAGAACTAATAAAAGTAGAGTTATTGAAATAATGCTTAAACAAAAATGATAT
>JBBPFP010877311.1:0-15633 GCA_037974795.1 Kaempferia galanga | reverse complement strand
TGTTCAATCAAAGATGCAGGCGGGATTTCTTGGTCCGCGAATCCCTCGACCGCTCCTGGTCCAGTGATTCGCGGACCAGGAGATCTGCGCTAATCAAAGATGAATCACAAGTGTGTCAGAGCTTTAAATTTGGTTTTTTTAGCCTCGTTTATGCGCAGTATGTTTCTCTGAAAAATATTAGAAGGCATGATCAGGGAGGAAAAGGAAAAGTTAAATAATTAATAAATATTTTAACATCCACGGAGGTAGGGATTGAAAGCAATGCTACTAGTAGAGTTGGACAGAATCACCGTAAAACGGCAACGGGGCCCTCCTCGACACGCAACAACAGTCGCGTGGGAATGTCCGAATCCCATTTTCCTAATTGCTACAACTATTTATGGAATTTGTTCCCGATCGATCGAACGACTGAACGAACGAACTTTGCCACAATTACAAATACCGCCGATCAAACCTCGCTTCCTTGCTCCATCGCTCTGCTTCCTTCCTTTCCAACTGCTTCCTCTACCATCGCTCCCCAGATCTCCTCGCTCTCGTCGCTCGCTTGATTTCTGACCAATCTCTCTCGCTCGCAGCCTTCCCCGAACCAACCCAAGTCACGTACGGCGTTACTCTGCTCACAATCTTTTGATCGTTTGAGCTCGAGTCGGTGGTGGGTTTCTAGGGATTTTGGCTGTGTGCTTTAGGTCGATGAGGCTGAACGGAGAAATCGCGCACCTCCGAAATGAGGAGGAGGTCGAAGAGGAAGAAGCCGAAGAGAGGGTTCCCCTTACGTCGCTCTCGCCTCCGCCGCCGTTGCAGAAGCTTGTCGTCGGATACGCTCTCACGTCGAAGAAGGTCAAGAGTTTCTTGCAGCCTAAGCTGGAAGGATTGGCGAGGTGAGTCCCTCTTCCTACTTCAAAAATTTGATGTTGGAAACTTATGAAATAGGTTGGTGGGTTTTCTTAGGATTACCTGAGGTACATGTATCTGGGTCACTGTTAGTGAAAGTGTTGGAACACTGGATTTGTGACGAGTCCATCGAGTATCAAAGTGACTTTAGGTTTAGATGGCAACGATACAGATTTGCTTGCGTTTGTTTCTTCTGAATTTTAAATGAGAGCCATCGTTAATTTAAATACTCTCCATCTTTTCTATCCCGGAATTCATTATGTTTGTTTTGCGTTTTTATATTTAAAACGAAGGAAGATTTAGTTTTCCCGTTGATTCTCAGTTCTTCTATTTGTTTATTTCCTTTATGTGTTTTTTTCCCATTCTATTGTTGGCGTTGGAAATATTTAATCAACATTCTTATCAAATCCGGCCTCCGTTTAAGACGATAATAGGGGAGGGAGTTCATAAACCATAGCGTACTATTGCAAAGACAGCTGTCATTGATTCTTGCAAGCGTCCACAATAGGGGCTCAATTTACTTATCATCAACAGTAGGCTTGACTCTGCATTTATCTAAGCTGACATGTCTGATGTGGTGGTATCTGGAATCTTTGGTTCCATAAATCAGAATATTCTCCTGCCCGTGCAGTTCGGTCATTATGTCTGAGAAAACAGTCACATCATTCACTGTGAATCTCTTGGATCCTCGTGGAAATTAGTATCATATTTGTACACCGTGAACTATTAGTTCTTGAGAAAAATAAAATTGAATGTCTATATATACACACGCGCACACACACTGTTGCATGGCCTTTGCTACCGACTTAGATGCCCTCATTGTTATTGAGCTTTAAAAGTTTACATCTGACATTGATTTTACAGCGTTGTCTACCTTGTTTCTTGCCATAAAAAATACTCGCACAAGAAAATAGATATTTATTTGTCAGATCTGATGTCTCAGTATCCTGAAAAGTCAAAAACTGAAGAGGAGGTTTTGTGATATGTGATGCAGGAAGAAGGGAATTATATTTGTTGCCATTGACCACTGTCGGCCACTTTTAAATCAAGGTCCTTTTGACATTGTTCTCCACAAGGTTAGGTGTTTCCCATGGATAATGACTGCAGTTGTTTTAAATTTTGATAGGCAATGACTTTTTTATGTTAGAGATTGAAATTATTGCCACCAGAGATGGAAATTATTGAATGTTTTTTTATTGTTATTTCAGTGATTCATCTTATTGGTCATTTTCTTAAATATGTTAACAAACTAGTGGTCCCAACTCTTGCGTTTTGATTTTCCTCATGCTGGAACTGATAATCTTCTTTTTTTTAATATTTGTGCAGTTGACTGGAAAAGAGTGGCAACAAATTCTAGAGGTTAGCGATCACCTTCTGAAATACTAAAACTTCTCTTTAATCACTTATCAGTATACTATCACCTGATCAGTTCAGTTATTCCAAAGGGTGCATAACTTCTTCATCATGCTAGAACCCAATCTATTCTTCAAAAGTTGAAGTGTTACTCGATGGTAAACCTACAGGGTTCCCCTTCTACTGGTTTTACTTACAGAACTTTTCTCTCCGTCTGATTAATAAAAGTGAGGTTAGTGGAAGTTATAACAGAGAATTGTACTTCATCTTCCCAAAAACTATAGCCCCAAATGATCGAAGGTGGCATCTAACTCGTGAACTATTTTTCTTAGATCTAACCTTAGGTTTTAGAGTCATCTTCTTAGAAACTTTATTCTTGTAGTTCCTGGTATAATGATGGATCAATTTAATACTCATAGCCATGCTTTTCAGTAGGATTCTAGTGTTGGTATGCCATGATTCAAATTTCTGTCGTCTAACTTGTACACTTTTCTTTTGGAGAGTCTCAGTCCTTTCTCCAACTATATTGACCTGAACCCTTTAACAGCTAGTAAATTACTTGAATATTTTTGATTTGCCACTAATAAATTGTCGCTGCTGACGGATAAAAAAAGTTCTCATTATATTTGATCTAATGTTTCAATTTTAGTTGTCGAAGTTGTCATAATTTGTGTCCCACTCTCTTGATGATTGTATTATGATCTCTCTGGGAGAATAATTTCCAAAAATTCATTTTCTGAATTTGATATGTCAGAGGCATATTATTATTTGTCTTTTAATTCTTTGAAGGATTACTTGGAAAATCATCCAGAAGTTACTGTACTTGATCCACCAGCTGCCATAAAACATTTGCATAATCGCCAATCAATGCTCCAGGATGTGGCTGATCTGAATTTGTCAGACTGCTATGGTAATTTTGTTATGCACCATCCTGAAAATTGGTTGCATGGTCACAGATATATTATTTCCCATATTCCATGTCACCCTTACTAGAGTAATTTGATAGACTTATCCTCAGCTTCAGTACAATTCTGTTTGCAAAATCATTGACTATTATTCACCATAAAGGTTTCATCTGATGAAAACAATCTTATCCGACTTATCTTTTCTGCTTTCCAACCGTGAAAGCTCACAATGATACACTATAATTGAGCCTGTTTGAATAATAATTCCAGGCAAAGTTGGCGTTCCTAGACAACTGGTTGTCACAAAAGACCCTTCATCAATTCCAGATGCTGTTAGCAAGGCTGAGCTAAGTTTACCATTAGGTAAACCCTCCGACTATTGTTTCACTATCTTAGCAATGGTTCTTTATGCATGCAAATTATTGCAACTGATGTTGGAAGGAAGGAATGGGATCTCTAGATGTGCAATAGCAAATTTACTCTATGCCATCTAATGGTATATTGTTATAACAACCAGGATGGCTTAACAATAATGTGCACATCCATTTAGTGAAATTTGTTTTCATATCAGTTGTCGACAATCGACCTCTTCATGCTACATAGGTACAAGCCAAAATACTTAGGTACTAATCCTACGATGGATGAGCCCTGCTAGGAAATGCACTTAGGAGAAGGATTCCAAGGCATTGTTTCCTTGGGCAGAAAAGGCGGGACTGAAGAAGGAATGTGTTGGGGAATTGTAACCAACCCAACACATTTATTGGGGCATATAACTACCTGATCAAACCAATCAAACTCCTAAATTACAAACTACTCCTTAAACTATTACCAAATTAAAAGGTGCACCCAATTCTAAAATAGTACAATTACAAACATAAATTTCGTTATGTAGCATTGCAGTCCTTGTATATGACTTCACCCGCAGGGTATGTCATAGTCTGTTGAATTGCTTTTGTCATGCTGCATGATGGATAAATCAACAAATTCCATGCCAACGTAGTGTTGTCCTGATCATTAGCACGTTATATCTGAAGGTAAAAGGTTATGATCTCAAAATGATGTAGCTCTTTTTGCACAACTAATGCCCATCCATGCAAATTTGACTTGGCAACAATTTAACCTTTTGTTGACAGAGTAGTGAATTAGGAACTTGTGTGCAGCTAACTTGCATGCCTACTTTTTAGCCTGAGTATGGTTGTGTTCTCTTCATGTTGTTATTTTTGTTTCTTTTTGCAGTTGTCAAACCTTTAGTCGCTGATGGAAGCGCAAAATCACATGAACTGTCACTTGCCTTTGACGAAGTTTCCTTATCAAAACTTGACCCTCCGTTGGTTCTCCAGGAATTTGTTAACCATGGTAGTATGTTTTTTGACTCTTCATTGCCAGGCTACCTTTTTCAGTAAACTATTTTCTGAACTAATTTCCCTCTGCCATAGGCGGGGTTCTCTTTAAGGTCTATATTGTTGGGGAGGCAATAAAGGTTGTTCGTAGGTTTTCCCTACCTGATGTTAATAAGCGGGAACCATCAAACAACACAGGTGTCTTTCAGTTTCCAAGAGTTTCTTGTGCTGCTGCATCTGCAGAGGATGCAGAATTGGACCCTAGTATTGCTGGTAAGATTAATGCAGAAGACGCATCTGTGATTGATTTTTTGTTGGCTAATAGTATATGTCACAATGTGATGCGAGATGATTTTTTTTTCTAAGCTTCTTTACTACTATTCTGTAGAACTTCCTCCAAGGCCTTTGCTTGAGAACCTAGCTAGGGAGCTGCGTCATCGGCTGGTGAGATGATTTGCTGTGTGTATGCACTATCCAATTAATTTGTTGGTTTGTTGAAGTTTTAATCTTGCTTATAATTGTCTGTAGGGTCTTCGATTATTCAACATAGATATAATCAGAGAGCACGGAACAAAAGACCGGTTTTATGTCATTGATATCAATTATTTTCCTGGTAAATGCAGCCTAATCGTTCAGTTTTTTTTGGTCGGAAAGTTTTTCATTAAGACTCATTAAATTTGGGTTTTATTCATCTTTTTTTGTTTATCATTGGTTAGTTTGACCTTTTCCTTTCCCTGTCAATACTCGTCTTGGAACACAAATTGAACAATCAACAACTGTCAGAGAGAATATTAGATATACATCTCTTTGTTTGTGATATGCTTGCATTCTGAATGTTTTAGTTGGAAAATTCATGCCTTGTTCGGTTATATAAATAGTCCACTGTTTTTTTTTTTTTTAATTTCTCAATATTTCTCACGATAACATTTTTCGTCTGGTTTTGGGAGAGTCCAAGTATCTTCATTTGAAATATAAATTTTATTTTGAAATGTGGTCAATTAGTGGAGAATTCTTTTCTAAAAAAATCTTGTCAATTCTCATTTTTTTCTTCTGGGAAATGAAAATTTTGAAATTTGAAATATTGAAAATTAAATAGTTCAAGTGTATGTTTACTCTCTCTCTCTCTCCCCTTGTCAATTTGAATATGAATCAGTCTAGTTTTTGTGACTTTTGGATTAAACAAGCACACCAACTGTTTTCATGTTAACTGTTAACTTACAAGTTATTTACATTAAATCAGTATGTTTTTTTATATGCGGGATTTGTGTATTTCCATATGAAATGACATAATGCACGTGCATCCATTGTAATAGCTTTGATTAATGGTTCTTAACTTGAATACTGTCCTTAGTCATCTCTGTCTCTGTCATATGTTGGGTCTCAGGAAAATTTTAGAGGTGTATATATATATCTATATATTATGTTCCTCAATTTTTTTGGTGACTATAAAACTATATGTTGGATTATTTTCTTAGTATCACCTTCTCGCTACATTTTGCCATGACCACTAAAATCACAGCATCTTTAGAAAGTCTGTGTCAATTAGTCGGTATTTTTAGCTTTTGGATGATTTTCTTTATTCAATTGTGAGTTACTCCAACAAATAATGCATAGTTGCATCGTGCAAACTCTGCAGGCTATGGTAAAATGCCAGGATATGAACACATATTCACTGACTTCCTCCTCGGCCTGGTACAGAGCAAGCTCAAAAGGTGACTACCGATCTGGTAAACATGACTTGCAGTTAGCGTTTGTCAACATGAAAAAGGCTAAAACACATCTGAAATTCCTCAATGCACATAAGCTCTAATCTCAGCAAATTGTTATGCACGAGCAAGTGCAGTGCTGCTCTCTTCGACTACCCGTTTCTAATCAGTTCATTTCTTCCTGCTTACCTTCTGTGTCAAACTCATGATGGCTTCGTTTGTGCATTCTGGTTAAAACATTGGGGCAAAAGGTGGAACCGCCACCCCAGCGGTTAAAACATGCTTCATTATTTAGTGGATGGTCAAATGTTAATGTCATTCCCAAACGGCATGTCGTCCTGACGGTGTCGCAAAACACCAAACCCCTGCGGGTCTCTAATGCCCTTTCCTCACATGTCGCTTGCTCGGCTGGTTCTGTACTAGTGCTCTGGTTGATCCTGTGAGCCCATTGTAGTCCCTTGGGCCATAGGCATGTGGCTTATTCAATAAAGTCTAAGAATTAGTTGGGTTTTTTTTACTTGTTTAATTGCGTTTTAGCATAATAAACGTAACCATGAGATATCAAACAAACCCATGATCTGGGACAAACTTTGTGTTTGAAAATAATTGGCGTAAATAATATAATTTAGTATAAAGTTCAAATATGCGTTATATATTATTGTACAAGTTTATCCAAAGGACCACCATACTGGGATAAACTGTCCTAATTGCTATCCCTACATATTAATTATCCTTAGTAGGCTTTCATCTTTCAACACATTTCTCAACTCCTACGACATGTGTATGAATAAAATAAACTATTAGTTAGCTTTTCTTTCTTTTTAATTTCAACACCATGATCTGTTCTCCAACTAATCTTGCATTGTCTTGTTGTGATATTGGTGGGAAGGTTAGGGATTATGCCATCAAATATCTAAAATAATGTTTCTTTAAAATGATTTTTGAGAAAAAAACCAAATTATTTTCCATTTTCTTGAGGGGTATATTATTGGTGGCAAAAGGCGACTTTTTGAGAGGTATACTATTGGATGTAATGAAGGAGGATACAGAGAAATTAATGACACTGACTTGAATATCCAATTTTGTATATACCATTATCCTCCCTAATTGGAAGAGAAAATTTAACTAAAAGAATTAAAACCTTGTGCTCCATCTTATTCTTATCACAACAACAGAAAAAAAAACTATTATTCTTGATACATATGTCAACTGGACAATTTTAAAATGAAATTTTATAATATACTTTAATACATACATTTATTTAATTTTAGTAGACTGTATGTTAAAATTGGCAACCCATCCAACGTTACCTGATTATTGGCACGAGGAATAAAATTACATACAAACAACAATTTCCTTAATTAAATGCCATAAACAGAGATTAATGAGAAGGCATGAGGAATAAATTATAAGTAAACAACAATTAACACACAGCCTAAAAGTTGTACTGTCGTCGATAACAACAAAGCTAGAATTTCAACAATAAATTAAAAAGTTATTATGGAAACTACCCAACCGTAGTCGAAGTCACTTCAAAAGACAATGAAAGTTTGGAAAGTAAGATCAATTTTCCCCCAAATTTATCACATCGCCCTTCATTTCTTTTTGTTTGGACTTGGTGAACCACTTTTGACGAGGCATAAATTAATTAAATGTAGCATTTGTTAAAATATTAATAACAGTGATAGTTTGTTTGAGCGTTGGACGGCCCAACCACTACCAAATTATGAGATTTTTCAACAATCAAGATTCATAAATGCCCAACTAGTTCATCCATCAATCAAACTGAAAATAGTCCAATTGTCAATAGATGATTCAAAAATTTAAAATTTGAGTCTTAATTACCGTGTATTATATATTTAAGGGATTTTTTTAAGTAAAAAAAGTTAGTTTTGATTATTTAGATAAGTATTTATTTTCTAATTTACCTTTTGTAACTAGTAGGAGATTTTTATAAAACTAAATTGATTATCTTCAAAATTAACTGTCCTTTAAAAAATTTGTTCCACAATCTTTGTTCAACTATATCAATCCACAAGACCACAAAGGACCAAAAATTTATAATTAATGATTTTTTAATAATTAAATTTTATCTCAAGGCATCATATTTATTTTCTCTAAAACATCATCACTCACAGACATTTGATGAGAACGTCCTCAATATATTAGATTTAATACTTTAGTTTATTTTACTTTTACTTTTTTTAAATCAAAATCACTATCATTTGGAAAGTTACCCCGCGCAATTCGTTGAATGATATATATAGACTGATTATTTATATTAAATCAATTTTATTAAATAATTTTTATGTTAATAATTTATTTTTAAATTATAATTGCCACTCATAAAGATAAAATGATTAAATATCAAATTACAAGGGCCTGAAGTAAAATATTAAATACCATGCGCATGGTACTTTAGTAATATGTGCCAAATGCTGTGGCTTTCTCAACGCAAATTAGTGAAAAAGATGTATTTAAAGCTAAAAATATTAACATTTGTTTTGTTCCTGTAATAAAAAGATTGGAACATCGCGTCGGCGAACCTCTCTCCCTCTCTCTCTCTCCCACTCTCAATCCCCTTCTTAGCAGTGGACTTCTCGCCTCTTCCTGCGTCCGGCTCCAGTCTCCGTCGTCGTCTCCCCTACGATTCGCCTCTCCAAGTGGTGATCGGATCCGCCAGTGTTGGCCACTGGATCAGATTTCTCTTGCCGCAGCTGGTGTCTGGGCTTCACAAGGAGGCGGCGAGGGCAGAAAGCTCGCCTTCTGGCCATAGTGGGCGGACAGAGCGACCTTATCTTGGTGGCACAATGGTCATTCCCTAGGGGGAGGGGGAATGAAACCGACTATTGAAACTTTATTTTGAGGTCGGTAGATGGAGGTGAAGACGTCACCTCCTCGCGGGGCGTCGTGGCGAATAGCATTTCCCTTGGCGGTTCTTATTTCAGTGCTCTCTCTCGAGGTAGAATGCTTCGATCCGTTTTGTCTCTCTTTTATTGGATTTTCCGGGGATTTTATTGTTGTGGGTGGGAATATTTGCTGTTGAAACTGTTAAGATGGATCGATTGGGTTTGGCTGTAGAATTTGACTTCTGTTTAGGCGCGTGTTCGTGATCTGCCGCAATTTTGCAGGGAATAGGGAGGCCTGGTGAGGACTGCTGGTGGTCTAGGGTTTACTTTCTTTTCATGGTTAGATCTCATTGTAGACTAATTTTAAGTCATTTAATTGTAGAAATCTGTCTTCTGGATTGAATAAAATTCCTCCCGGTGAGAGAAGCTTGATTTCTTACTCTCCTTCAAGCTGTCTGAGTTTACCCTAAAATTTTGAAATGCTAGCAAAATGATGTTACGTCTTGTGGTGCAGACAGTGCTATTATACTGAATTGTACTTGGATCGACAGTCCTTTTGTCTCTTTCTTTTCATCTTTCCTAGCTATTTCATGATGCCAAATTTTTTTGATGTTGTGGTTTACTAACAAGAACATATTGTTCTTTCTAGATAATTTTGCTTCTGGTGAGTTTTGGAGGAACTGGTGCGGAATCTCAAGATAAGTATCCATTTCTTCGGCAAAATTTGGAAGCTGGGGAGGGAGATGTTTATCTCACTCACTCATGCATTCATGACGAGATACTCCACCAGAGGCGGCGCCCCGGCAGAAAAGAGTACTCGGTCACTCCACAAGTATACCACGAACATAGTCCCTCTGGATCACAACAAGGTGGTAGAAGAGCTTTGCTTCAGGTGTCTACTACACCTCCACTACAAAAGGATTCAAAGAAGCCTATCCGTATATATCTAAATTATGATGCTGTTGGCCATTCTCATGATAGGGATTGTCTAAACATTGGAGATCTTGTGAAGGTAAGCTGTTAAAGTTAATAAAATTGCTTATGAACAATGAGGTCTTGTATTTTATAACTGAGAATCATTCTCTGATCACGGTGTCGCTTCAGCTTGGTGAACCTTCGCCAACATCAATTCCAAGAACACCTGTGTGCACTCCCAACGGAGACAGGCCAGTGTTTGCAGATTGTTGGTATAACTGTACATTGGAAGATATTCCAGGGGAAGATAAGAAGCAACGTCTTAGGAAGGTACGAATTATAGCCTATTGGTCCAGTCTGTATTAAACAGTGTGGTATCATTTGTTTTTCTATTGATTCGAGATGAGATCTGTTCTACATCTGATACAGTTGATTACTTGACTTCGTTGTTCCAATATTTTACCACCTTTATGATGGTATTTTGTAAATTTTTTCCTTCATAATTGTTGATCAGGCACTAGGCCAAACTGCAGAGTGGTTCAGAAGTGCTCTAGCAGTTGAACCTGTTAAGGGGAACTTGCGATTAAGTGGATATTCTGCATGCGGGCAGGATGGTGGTGTGCAGCTCCCCCATGGATATGTTGAAGGTACTCATTTGTTTTTGGGTTGGTTTAAGTGTCCTACAGAATGTTACATCAATACTCAATTTGTTTTGTATTTTGCTATATAATTTCTCAATCCCATGTAGATGGTGTTGCTGACACGGACCTAGTCCTCTTGGTAACAACTAGACCCACAACTGGCAATACTCTTGCATGGGCTGTGGCATGTGAGCGAGATCAATGGGGTCGTGCTATTGCTGGTGCTTTCTTGCAACTATATTTGTTGGAAGTTAATACAAGTTTGTTTATTGTTCCAATTAAAATTATCCTTCTTTGATTTGTAGGTCACGTGAATGTCGCTCCTCGCCATTTAACAGCTGAAGCTGAAACGTTGCTTTCAGCCACATTGATACATGAGGTTTGTAAATGCTATACAGTTCTACTTTTAAGTTCGTTTGTTATGGCTGGCATGTGGCAACTGAAGAATATTTGTCTTTGAAGGTCATGCATGTTTTAGGTTTTGATCCTCATGCCTTTGCACACTTCCATGATGAGAGAAAGAGAAGGCGTAGCCAGGTATCACTTTACTGTTTGTCATCACAATTTGATGTTTTTTGTTACTTCATATCTAGTTCATCAGCCTACTTACTGGTTGTCTACATATGTAACTATCCTTTCAGGTCACCGTGCAAGTTATGGATGAGAAGCTTGGCCGTATGGTCACACGTGTTGTCCTACCCCGAGTTGTTATGCATGCTAGATACCATTATGGGGTAAGTTGGAGCAAACAATTCTTTTCATGCTGTATTTGGACTATGAAAATTAGTTTAGTGTTGAATCTTAGGTTTCTTTTTCTGGTGGGTTGATGTTTATTGCTGTTCGATAGGCATTTTCTGAGAATTTTACTGGCTTAGAGTTAGAAGATGGAGGTGGCCGTGGTACATCAGGTGGCTTGTTTCTAATAAAATACATCATTTAGTTTTTTTTTTTTTGAAAATTTAACTAATTTGCTTTCCATAATCACTGACAGATATGTGTTTCATGATCAGGTTCTCACTGGGAGAAAAGACTTTTAATGAATGAAATTATGACAGGATCTGTTGATACAAGGTCTGTGGTTTCAGAAATGACCTTAGCTTTATTAGAGGATAGTGGCTGGTACCAGGCTAATTATAGCATGGCTGAGCACCTTGATTGGGGTAGGAATCAAGGAACTATGTTTGTTACATTTCCTTGCAATCATTGGAAGGGGGCATATCGTTGCAACACTACTCAATTGTCAGGCTGTACATACAACAGGGAGGCTGAAGGATATTGTCCTATCGTAAGCTATAATGGGGATTTGCCTAAATGGGCTCAATATTTCCCACAAGCTAATAAAGGTTAGCTTAAGAATTGAAAGCACAATCTCTTCATATCTTTTGTTTCTTGGTCTGATTATAACTGCTCTGTAGTAATGCTCATTTCATTATGACTACATTTCTGTTTATTTGGATTCTATATTTTTATCCTTGTAGTCATTTTTTTATTCCCAGGTTTTCCATTATTGCCCTCTTTCAATTGATAATAGAAAAAAAATCCTGTCATGTTAAGCACCTTTGATTCGCAGCGCTTGTAATATAAGCCCAAGGCTAGAGAAGAATGAACCATAAGAATTGAAGAGTTTGAGTTATTATAGGCAGACTGAGTGATTGATGCCAGGCTGTGTAATATCTATATTAGGGAAAGGACCTTAAATACAAGGATAAAACAATGATGGATTAAGGCATCGAAGATAAGGACAATGTTGTTTATCCATGGATCATAGTCATTTCAATGGAGGATTTATTTCTTCATTGTTTGAATACTTCTTTTTTAAGAAAAGAAAATAGATGCAATGAACCATCAATTCCCTATCCTTAAGCATGAATTGCTTTTAGTGCACTGCACCCTGGTTCAACCTCTTTATGGCAGTAACTGAAATGATTCTCTTTTCTTTTCCCCATTCATATGGTATAAGATATGGGTGTTTTTTGTGATGCAATAACTTCTTATGATCTACAACTCTACCTAACGCTTACTCCTATTCAGGTGGACAATCCTCATTGGCAGACTATTGCACATATTTTGTTGCCTATTCTGATGGTTCTTGCACAGACACTAGTAGTGCACGTGCACCGGATAGAATGTTAGGTGAGGTCCGAGGAAGTAACTCGAGGTGAGACTCAAATTCAGCATTCAGTTCAATGTAATAATAGTAAGTCATTTGTGGAACAAATGAAACTCACATGAGAAACAATTTGGAAACAAACTTAGGCTGAAATCCAACCTCACTTGATCTTATTATGAGATGCTATTTGTTTGTTAGGTGCATGGCTTCATCATTGGTACGCAAAGGCTTTGTTAGGGGATCTATGACCCAGGGAAACGGCTGTTACCAACATAGGTGTGTGAATAGTACACTAGAGGTAAATACCAATCTGTATTATTATGCTCTTATATGTACTACAATTGATCTTAAATTTACCTCATCTATATTTATTAGGTTGCCGTGGATGGTATTTGGAAGGCATGTCCTGAAGCCGGCGGTCCTGTTCAGTTCCAAGGATTCAGCGGCAAGTTATCAGTCATCCTAAAGCATTTAATACCAGATTTATGCACAATTCCTTTTCATACATATGCTCTTGATGCTGCAGGCGAGCTAATTTGTCCATTGTATCATGAGCTGTGCAGCAGCGTGCCTGTGTCAGTAAACGGGCAGTGTCCTGACCACTGCAGTTTTAATGGTGATTGCGTTAATGGGCAGTGTCGCTGCTTTCTTGGTTTTTATGGTTCCAATTGCCGTGAAAGTGAGTTAACAGGACTCAGCACTTGTGAAGTTTTGACCTATTTATGAGTGTCTTTACTATAATGATATTTATCCTTCATTGTGAAAACAATCATTTTGCTAAATACTTGGTGTTTGGATTGGTAGTATGGAAAAGTTTCTTGTTAATAGTGACTGAAGGAATGTTTCTTCCTTCACAGGATCATGTCCGGGAAACTGTAGTGGGCACGGTACTTGCCATCCAAATGGATTCTGTGACTGCGAAAATGGTTGGACTGGCATTGATTGTTCTACTGGTACTTTGTGCGATATACTCTTCACATTCATTTCCAATGTACTTTATCAATGTTTGTTTGTTTTTGTACATTGGTAATCTGATGCCATTTTGTCAAACAAACATCCGTGTGCTATATTGCTAATCCACGTTCTGCAGCCGTATGCGATGAGCACTGCAGTCTGCATGGAGGAGTATGCGACAATGGTGTGTGTGAGTTTCGCTGCTCTGATTATGCTGGCTACACTTGCCAGAATAGTTCGTCATTGCTGCCTAGCCTTTCTCTATGTGGAGATGTTCTAGTTCGGGATGTATTTGGACAACACTGTGCACCGAGTGAACCAAGCATATTGCAGCAGCTTGAAGCAGCTGTGGTAGTTCCAAATTACAAGCGCTTGATGCCTGGTGGCCGCTCACTCTTTAGCATCTTCGACAACAGTTACTGTTCCACGGCAGCCAAACGGCTTGCTTGCTGGGTATGTTATTTGTGCCTAACTATTCTCCACTTCCTCTGGCTGCTATATCGGTTGTTTTCTAACCTTGCATGCACTTCAGCAAATTCTCACAAGCTTTCATTAACTGTTGCAAAAAAAAAAAAAAAAAAACTTCTATTTGTGTTTTTCTATACTGTTGTAGATTTTTGGATTTCATTTTGATCATGCATTTAGCATTTATGATATGCTTGATAAAATGACCTATTAAATGCCACTTTCCAAATGCTCGTCTTGAATAGAACCCATCCCAATTTTTTGCTCATTTTGTATGATAGATTTCAATCCAACGTTGCGATAAGGACGGAGACAACAGACTTCGGGTGTGCTACTCAGCATGCCAGTCTTACAATGGGGCGTGCGGAGCGGCACTTGACTGCACAGATCAGACTCTATTCAGCAGCGAGGAAGACGAAGGCCAGTGCACTGGCTTTGGCGAGACAGTACCCTGGTGGATTCGGCGCTTTGGGAATCTCTACGCTCAGAGATGAATGAAACTGTAAAGGTCTAGTTTTTGGTGTTCGTCGTTTCCTTCTTTCTTTGGTAGGTTCCATTTTAGGATCCATCATTGCCTGTATTTTGTTTGGCGAGGGTTAATCAATTAGGACTGCATTTCACCCAAACAAAATTGACCTAATTAAGGTTCCAGGGTGTGTTGATAGTTAATTTTGTTGGGTTAAAACAAAACTCACTAGGAGGGCTTGTTCTAAGAATTAAGCCCTAATCCCATTGGAGATGTTTAATGATCGAGTAAACATGAGGGGTGCGGGACTCATAATTGTATTTATTGTGCCCCTGTTTCTAATGTTTAATCCATAGGAAATGATTTGCTCGTTTAAAAAATGTTATGGATGGCGACAAAAATGCTAGACATGCGTATACAATCATTGACTTTGTGCGGCGTATATAAAAATTTCTTAAACTTGATATACGGAAATTCAATGTGTGGAAATTATTTTTAAGGCAAATTATACAGACTACGGTCCTTTTTTTTTTGGTGTGTTGGCTTGTAACTTTGAGGCGGGAATAATTTTGGGAGCCTTAACAGGAGCAAGCATGCTCCCGTCGTCTGCTGGCTATGGGCAGAAGGTGATGCCGTAGTCGACGGTGCCGGCGGCGCACGCGAACGTGCTCGTGGCGTCGTCGTCGTACGTGTAGATGTACGCCGAGGGGCACGCCGCCTTGAACAACCGTGAGTACCTCGTTTGTCCCCATGTCGCTGGTGTTCCGTGTGCTCCCGTGCAGCAATACCTCGGCGCTCCAAGCGCCTCGCACACACTTCGGCACGCTATCATATTCCTGCCAGCATCCGCTACCTGGAGCTCTGCTAGGCACCGCTTGTTCATGTCATCCCGCGTACTTGCATCTTTCCATCGTCGCCACCATCATCGCCTCCGGAATAGGGCTCACCCGAACCCAGCTTTCGTCCTTCTCCTCGAGCGAGCTTCCTCCCCAGCGTCTCGTCCCTCGGAACGCCGCGCACGTTCCTTCTCGTCCGCTG
>JBBPFP010876219.1:0-29007 GCA_037974795.1 Kaempferia galanga | reverse complement strand
AATTCACAACAATAGATATATATATATATATATATATATATATATATATAGGTTTTCTATGTAGTATGAACCATTGTGTTTGGAAGGTATAGATCAGTATACTAAATGCACACATCAAGTCTAGTCTAGAATCAATACCAGAACTAGAAGATAAACCATGGATACAACTATTTAATTAACACCAATCACAATTCATCCACCTATGATACCACAATGATATTAAGACAAGTGTTATTTCGACATGTACACCTGAATATTTGATCTTATTTCATGAAACAACAAATGCAGTATAGCATGCAGTGCATAGGTGTATGTTCTAATTTTCAATAGCGATGCTTAGGAAATACTTATTGGTTTTGCCAATTAGCTTCTTGCTGCTAGTACTTACAGATAAAACATGCATCAAAAATGAATGCAGATTTCAAACCCACATTAACAGGACGATTTGCAAGGTGCTGTTGGTAAATAGAATATGCATTTTCACTCTTTTGACGAACTGCTTTGTGTAGCAATTTTGACATCTCTGGATTATTTCCATGGTATTCACCTGATTTTGAACAAGAGGAATATACATCAGCAGGTATGATCATTATACATTTACCATCAGCCAGTAGATTGAATGATTAGATTCTCTATTATGTTGACAAATATATGCTGGAATGCCAAACAACAAAGAATATCTCTATTATGCTAGCATAACAATTGTTGGATGAATAAAAGAAAAATACAAAGATAGCATTGATCTTTAAAAGATTTAGCGGCATATACATCACAAAGGAGAAGCAACCCAAAATCATCTTTCAGCAAATCCAAAAGTGTGCTAGTATAGAATAAATGGCAACCACGAAGCCTAAATGAATTAGTAGTCATTTTCAACAGTTTACAAGAAAAGAAAATAACCACAATAAACTAGTAAACCAATAAAAGATGTATTTTCTGAGGCATGCCAAATGACAACCAGATGAATAAAAGATATGAAGGTGTGTTTGCTGATGCACAAATATATGGTGACAGATTATCTAATGGAGACAATCTGCCAAATAATCCAATCATCAAATTACTAGTAACTGTTTTACATATTTTTCCAGTATTATGTGTCTAGATATTAAGAGAATATAATTATACCTCCGGGTCTGAATTGAATGAATCCGAAATTTTCTAGTCTCTTAGCCGTATCCTCTGAGAATGCTTTCACCCAGAAGGACAATGTTTCTCTTGCTAACTTTGAAAATGGAAAAGAAGACAGTTAGAGGAAGCACAAGAAATAATTCCCTTGAAATGAGGAACAAAGTAGAGAATGAAATAAAACTTCCAGAATAAATGAGGTTGCAAATATTCTCACACATAATGCATGCACATGATATGTAACTCAGCACATTCTTAAAAAACTAAGAATAACATTCTGATGGAAATTTAGAGACAAATAAACAGATTAGTATTTTGGCGGAGAAAGAAGGAAAAAACAACTGGTACCAAGTACAAAGGGCATGCCACCAGATTAGAAAATGAACTATTAGCGGAAGGAGATAATGTAAATTAGAATGAGAAAATAGGAAATAAATGGTTGACATAAAAATGTTATAAACCTTTAATCAATCAACCAAAATTTCACCCAATTACATCCTAAATGGTTGATTGTTATGCCTTTTAACCTGAAAGTTTTCAAGCATCAAAATCTGTCAAGCACCAGATACAAGTTACTATTTATGCAGTACTATGGTTATCTCCATCATGCGACCCATGCAGCAAGTTTTCAACTTCTCGATTAGAGAACATAAGACAAGGATTAAGAATATTATAAAATAAATGAGCAAGTTTTTGGATAACTCCTCTTCCCATGAACATGAGTCATCTTCCCAGATTGGCTACCATACTGCAGCTTCCATGTCCCTTGTGATGCATCTTTTGTGTCAACAATTTGTGTCCACGCACAACACGTTTTCCCCAACCTTCACACGCATGCAATGCATCTTTATGTGAGCGTCAACATGGTTTATAATATCAATCCGTTTCGGAGTTTCAATTGACTGGAACAATAACTTATCATGCCGATATAATTTCAATATTTTTTAAATATAAAATATATAAATTAAAATTTAAAATTTTAATCTAAATTGGAAATATAAAAATATAAAAAATAAAATATATATGTTTAAAAAAATGCAGGATTGCAACGTCTCCGTAACCTCACGAAGGTCATTGGGGGATAGCGATAACCTCCACGATCTTGCGAAGGTCACCACGGGATCGCAATGCCTCCACGACCTTGCAAAGATCGCCACAATCTCCCGGAGGCCCGCTGTGCTGGTGCTAGGTTATAAATAGAATGGTAAATTCTGCCTGTTTTGCTCGACACGATACAAAATTTTAAACATTAATGCCAAACCTCTACCTCTACATATGGCATGTCTTCCCCAACCTCCTCCATGTGTAACACGCGACGTCTTTCTCCTTCATGCAAGGTCCTTTGCATGATTCTCAAGCAATGTCGTCCTTAGCACGAGTACCGAATGACTCCTAGACTCACTTCACCCTTCATGCGAGTTCCAAATGACCTCTAGGCTCATTCCCAAGTTCCACCACATTATTGCTTCGTTTGCATCATCATTTCATTCTCCGGTGGCTATGTATCTTTGTTAGCCGATTTTTCTACCTCCAATTCAACACATGCTTCATGTTGTGTTAGCAAGTGCTCGAAGAATCAAAAGCTCACTAGTGCCTTAATTTGGCCCATTCAACGGCTAACCCAATTAAGGTTCAGCTTTTTTTAATCCAATTTGCTATTTGGTTCAACAAATTAATTCTAGCATTGCTTAGCATGTATCATTCCATGAATCTCAAGTCGCCATGTTGTTCTCTATTTGTATGCATCATTCATTAGATCTCCCCTCTCTCTGCATGAATTACTCCATGGAGTTCTCAAGTTGGATTAGTTTCCATTTCTCAGCATGTCATTCAACAGATCCCAAGCCAACGTGTGCTTCTTGCTCTTTACGTGCATCATTCCATGGATCTCCCAACTCTTCTTGTGCACCATTCCATGGAGATCTCAAGTTGGATCAATCTTCTTCCCTCCGTGTTCAAAATTTCTCGCACATGAAGTCGAATCAATCCTCATGTCTTTGTGAATTTCATTTCGTGAACCTCAAACCAAATAAGTCCTCTCTCGATGTGCACCATTCAGTAGAAATTTCAAGTTGGGTCTATCTTCTCTCCATGTGTTCATTCCATGGACATCAATTGGATATATTTGTAACTAGCTACTCTCTGTAGTAAAGGAGTGGCACAGATATGTAAGAGTTAAGAATTATTCATAATACCACCATCAATAATATAAAAGTAGGGAGAACTACATAAGGTTCTTGGGAAAGAGAAATCCTAATTTTTCCCTCAACAGTGATTATGATCAAAAGAGAATAATTACATTGACACTAACATAAACAGGAATCTACCAACATATCCAATGAATATTCTACGTAGAACTAAAAATATACTCATCAACATGATTATTACGATCATATATTCATACTGTAATAATGTATTCATCCTACATAAAGTCAGAGTTGACTTGACGGTGTATTTTGCTATCAATGTTAACGAAATCGCGCCAGTTCAAAAGGCTATACTAGAAAAAGGGAAAATGAACAAGGAAGCCATTAAGTCTGATGTGCTTAAAAATTTGAAGCGCATACTCAAGGTAAAATTACATGTCAAAATGCTAACCAAATTATCTTTCACCCATCACTGGAATCAACATATACACCAAGCAAAAATCATCAATTCATAGCCTTCTTGTATACTATCTCATTATGTCTATCTGCCAAGACAGACCAAGCTACCATATCTAAATTTCTGTGGTTTTTAAGACACTTCACTGTGTTCATGAGAACATTTTAACCTTTCCATGAAAAATAGTATAGGCGAAAAGATGTCTAAGAGACACTTGATACTTGTTTAGCATAAATAGATATAGAGATGCCTTCTTTGAAGTGTCTTACCTCATCAAGAGTTAATCCTCCTATCTTTGACACACTTCCGCAAAATGCAACATCAACAACGTCCTGATCAAGTCCATATATCTCAAATATCTGTGCCCCACAATAACTGGTTTGAGAGGAACCAACCAAAGACAATTGGGTAAGAAAAGATCATTATATAACATTTCTATTTCAGATTCCAATTTGCATTTGTCATGCATCTTCTTTTGCACATACCTAGAGAGTAATGAGATTCCCATCTTTGACAATATTTTGAGAAGTCCAGATTGAACAGCCTGGAAAATTTTGGAATTGATAACCATTACAATTAGTCCAAAAAGAGATGGAAAAGTACCCAATGAAATCTCTCAATTTATAAGATTCCATAGTTATAGACAACATAATCTAAAATTGAATGATAAATTGCAGTGCATATTAAATGAGGAAGTAAAAAATGTAGATTGACCCCTTCTAAAAGCTTCCATGTTAAGAATAACTAGTTAAACAATCAAATTTAGCATGATATTCCTCAAAACTGGTTTCATGTAGAAATAATATTGAATTATGAAACATGTAATAAGAAAAGATTTGAGAAAAATATTTCAAATGGATGGCCATGAAATTCATACAAAGTAATAGTTTTAAAATATTTAAGTATAGTATTCCATAAGACAATATCTTGATTCCAAAACCAAAATAAGATTTCAATTGGGTTAGGATGTTACGTTCTTGATCCAACAAGTCCTAATTGTTCTTAGGTAGGATCTCAGTCCCAACTACCTAGACTAGAATATGTTTTAACTTTTAACTATTGGCATTGCCATCAATTTTAATTATAAATTATCTTGTGGAAGCTGCTACTTGCTATATAAAGATAGAACACCTTAAGAATTATATTGTATTCCGAATACATATAGTATATCGATAATTTTAATTATACTTCATCGATTAGAATCAACTGTTTAAAATTTTCATATTAATATTATAAATCCAAAGCTAATAATACATGTCCTAACTTGTCAACCATACTTCAAAAATGCTTTATCAAAAAAATTTAGGGTCATTCAATCCTACACTCTGATCTATTCCTCGGTTATCTCAGTCCCTACAGCCTTGGCTTAGAAGTATGCTTTTACTCAAGATCTCGTCTCATTCTTTTATCAATATTGTAATTCCTCCCCTTGCAAACTCTCCTCTTCTAATTACTTTCTATGAGCGCTAGCCATCTTTGGCATCTACGAGCAGTAGAAGTTCCCCCCTTCTTTTGTGAGAAAAAGATCTCCACCAAATCCCATCTCACATTCTTAAGTTCATGCAGCAATCACCAGAATCTTCTTCCTTGGAGATATGGAAACAAGGGTAAGCCTTCACTACTTCTTCCCCTTTTCTTCTTACACAGTTTGTCTCTTCCTTGTTTACTTCCATCCCTCACTTCCATTGTTCATCTGCTCAATTCGTCTGATGAAACCAACAGGCTCATTTTTCTCAATTGCCCCCATGCAGTGTCATTTCAAAATGGATACAGGAAAGGGTTTTGTCAAGTCATAGTATTGCTAATCTTAGTCAGCTCACACAGTTGAGTGCCTTGGTCTATGATCCTCATGCAAGAGAGAAGACTATTGTAGTGCTAAAATATTTATTGATTATTAAATGAATAAAACAATAGAAAGGAGCCTCCTCTATAAGAATGGTGATAATCTGGTCTTTTAAAGGCCATGAAAACTATACTGAGTTAGCTAAAAATAAAAAATGTCATCGAATCTTACATGCCTATTTATTAAATTGTATTGATGTGCTTTTATAAAAGTAATATTTTTTTAGGGCATCAGGAAGTTTGCAACTGGTTTGTGAATTGTTTAAGTAGCAGCCAAGTCTTCCTAATCTTCTTATTTGTCTTTCCACTTACTCTTATTCTTGTTCCTTCTCCACTCTCCATAATCATATTCTTATAATAAGTGTTCATTGACAACTGTTACAATACTGACACAAGGTACATTGATCAACACCAAAACAATTTTGTTCCAACAAGTCAACTAGGCCTGGTTCTAGAGTGAAAAATTAAACATACTATCCTCCAATGTGAGAAGTGTATATATCAAATTCGTTGAGCAAGACTTTCAAGACGTGTTGAAGACACTTGATAGAAGTTTTTTTAAAAAACAAATTGTTACTGAGATATTTAATTGCTGTCTTATTTGACACAGGTAGTAATTGTGCAGATCAAGGTTGTGTGTACATGCACTGTAGATTTACCCTAGATGAATGTAACAAGACAATAATTAGTTCTCCAATAAGCGCAATCAAGATACCGATACCGATATAGCCTTTTAATAATAGTTCAGACACAAGGGATGAACACTCACCCAACTTCGTAACATGGAAATAATTTGATGCAGAACTTGTGGTAAACATTTAACTATTGTTTATATTTCATATTCCAAAATGGGCAGCCCAAAGTTATTTGATGGAACAAAGGTTTGCAATGTCTAGGTATTAAAGGATTTTGCAACTTGTGAATATCGAGTTGTCTTGACAACATTATATACAGGATATGACGAGTTTAGGCTTTATGGAAGTTTTGACCAACTTGATTACAAGCCATAGATATACCTGAGTGTAAATGTATCATTCAAATTAACATGTAAACTTGCAAATTTCAATACCTGATTCAAATGCTATAATCAGGATTCTTAAAGAAAGAAACTTGAGAATTCACAGACATATTACATCCATTGACCAAGCTAAATGTGGTCCAAAATGAAACTTACACTAACCCAATAAGTATGATAGCTGCAATAAATGTGTACCTTGCAGAAATTCCTTTGTGCTTGCTCTATTGTCACGGTAGGCATCTTTCCAGTTCGCATCAAGTTAACAACTTTGGTACTGAGTCTCCATTGGCGACACGTCTCTAGTGCCAAGTAGGGGCATATCGCACTGAGAAGCACATTTTTAATGGTATCAACTTGATGCCCAGAATGATATATGACAACAATGAAAAATGATATAGTTGGTACAACTTCTGTTGCTAACAATATAGCCTTGCATAGTGCTCAATGGATGGATAAGGTTTATTTAGCAGACATTAAATAGTTAGGACAAACTTGATGATGGTAGGACACAATAACAGTATACCATAACTTAATTAATAGATTTTTTTATTTTAAGCACATCATCCCAGATCTTTTCAACTAGTATAGTGAGCTACAAAATTGCTATGGTTCAATAATACAAAACCACCTTGAGAGATCATCATGTTGATACTCCAAGTTATCAACATAATCTGAGAGATATGATTACTACAAAGGATAAACCCTTAAAAGCTAAATTATATTTCTTTATCCCCCACAAGAAATCGTCAAAACATTTTTAACTCATTCCAATATAAAGGTGTATCAAATAGCAAATCAGCATCATATGGGAGAAGTGATAGGTTTAGTTGAAAAAAAAATGAGTTGTTAGCCATATAATATTACTCGCATCAGACTTGTGTAACTTCAATGTGAAAATTGTTGCATATGCATGCATTGAACAATAGAGACACTCTCACAAGCCCCACTTCTTACTAAAGGCTTAGGAGTAAAAAATTAGAATCTATGATCAGCAAGTAATGAGAGTCCATCAAAGATTACCAAACTGCATGCAGTAGGGAATACAATCACAAGAATCTGATCGGGTCCAATTATCAATATAGTAGTCAATGAATGGATCCAAAAACCTATGGTTTATAATGATACTAGTGACTCCATGGTTAAAACAATCTACAGCTAGCAAATCCTCAGACTGGCCAAAGGGGAAGATACAGTAGGGCAGCATGTAATTGGATCACATATGGATGTTCATCATGATGTCCATTCATTTCTAGCTCACAGACTTCAAGGTGTATAAAATAAAAGAATGCAAGCCTCATGAAATAACTTAAGAAACTGAACAATCTGGATAGCAGAACAGATTATAAGTCTGAAATTTTGGACAAGAACATATGCATGACTAACAAGATAAATAATACCTTGCTCCATATCCAACTAGACATGCAAAATGATGGGTGCTGAAACATTGAGCAGTATCAGCAACAATTGAAGCAGACATCCTCAACCCATTTTGAATCAGATGTTGGTGGACAGCACCAACAGCTAACAGTATAGGAATGGCAGGACGAGTAGGTATCTATTCAAAATTCAAAGGAAAAGAAAAAGGAAAGGTTAATGGCAAATATCAGTTTCAGAATGCTGTGTTAGACACAAAATAAACTACATTTATGCTATGGTCTCAGATTTGGAAGAGATTAAACAACTCTTTATGACTAATAAAGAGCTTGGAAGAGATTTGCACCAACATCTTTATATGGGTAAGAGAGACTTACATGCGAGTTATTTCTTGTGTTGGGGGAGTTACATTCAAACAATTTCCACAATCTAAAACTATCTTGCATACTTAAAAAAAAAAAAACTATCTTGCATACTTTATATCTATGCCTCACAATATATAAGAAACATTATTGTGTTTCCATATATCATCTACTGTTGAGGGCGCCAACTACCACAAATGGTGAGCGCTTATTGTCAAAGGTCTTGGGTTCAAAAACCGCCTTCACCAAAATGTGTATGCTTGTGGATTTTTATACCTATTGTTTCAATAATACACACAAACATGCACACATGCATGTGTGCATACATATATCATCTAGTGTAGGTGTAGATGAAATACATACCACATGAAGTCTCATTATTTCTTGTTCATCTTCATCCCCGTCTAGTGGTTCATTTAAAGGTTTAACCACTTGTTTACCCTATGGATTCTCAGAATCTCTATGTTTGATTTCAATGGTTAACAGCCTAATACTTGATGTTGACATTTTAAGACTAGACACTTATTGCGACAATAAAAACATCAAATGCTATGGCCTTCAGTTGAGGGATAAATCAGCAACTTCTGTACTTATTTAAATTCTATGTGACAACATGGGAGTTAGCATCTAATTAGACAAAGAATACAGGAGTAATGGTGTCGATTTGTCTACCACAATTGAAACTATGATAGTGTATTTTCATTCTAAGGGAATGTGCACTTGAATGTAGAGAACCTGGAAGTATTTTGTTCTATCTATACCACCTTACCATAGACATCTTCAGTGAATCAAATGCAAACAACTTGAAATATTTGATTCTATATATAACCAATCTATAAGATTAAGTGCAGGTTCTTACCCTCACAATGCATTTGTAGATTGCACAAACTAGCATATATATTTTCTGACCGTAATGACCAGTCTTTAAAATTTTATCCACGATGTACAATTAATCCTTAAATCACAAGGGAACAAGTTTTATTTCAATCCAGACCTCGTGTCATTCTTAACATGTGGCTCAAATAATCACTCTAAGTTGAATTGGACACTTTGTTAGAATTTCAAAAGGGCTCCAACAAGCTTCATTTAGGCAAATTGTGCTTGTTGGTGATTGTCATGACATACAAGTCCAAATATTCCTATCAGCTAAAAGTTAAAGAATAAGATTGGATCTAATTGATTGTTAAAAATAAGGGACTTCAACTATCAAATTTTGTCATGTCATCCAATTCGGTCCTAGGCACTTGTGATTTAACTCATACTTTCATCATGATCCTAAATTGTCATAGACCTTCTAAACATGGGATGAAATGAAATGAGTTAATATGCATGTTGTGAGTTGGTGATGTTCTTGATGGTAATTTGTTTGTGCTTGAACTCTTTTCTAGTAAATCAGCTAGTAGTCTATCAGTAGACATTCCAACCCAACTAAACTGTCAATTTTAGCTCTTATTGATCTATCTATCAAAGTAATTGATAATGAGATTCTCACATCTATCATCCATATTTTCACACTGATGGTATTAATTATTCAATGTGTGTAAACTAGGGTATGGCAGAATTTTCTGTTAGAATTGCATGTAGAAGGTTCGATTAGAGTAGGAGAGGACGGTGCACCAAATCAATTTGAACCACACACAACAACAACAGTTTGATGGATCCATACATAACATTTGCCTTTGTTTGACGTTGACCGACAACTTAACACAACACTCCTCTTTTATCCAGGCTTGGGACCAGCCATAGCGAAGTTTATTCACCATAGGTGGAGTTAACTTCACCCAAAAGCAAAAAACAAGAAAAATATTAGTAGCGTGGGTGCTGTGTGTATTCAATTTGTGCCAAGAATAACTACAGTGGAACAAAATATAAGAAAAATTCTCAAGGAGATATTCATGGCAGCTCTCTACTATTGATATACCAACTGAGAAGTATAATCACCTTTTCAGTGGTGCATTTCAGAATGCATAATTTCACTCTCTTGACTTTTTTAGTCCATGAAGATAATGTCTCTAGTTCTTGTATGACACATGTATCTAGGTCCAACACTTGGATGACAAATTCAAGAGCTTTCTCTCTTGTCCGACCTTACACCAACATCTCATCCTATTCATGTCACTCTAGTAGATAGGTCCCTCTCATCTATCAAGGGTGTTGCTCAGATCATTCCTACAGCATCTATAACACTTTCATCGGTTCTCAATTGCCTAAATTTCCTTCAAATTTACTGCAAGTAAAAATTTACAAAGTTGCTAAATTCTCAGTAACCTTTAATGTTGACTTGTAAACATTCAAGATTCACAAATCTGAAGAAATATATAAGCTGACAATGACTATACATACATCTAGTCTAGTGGCCGATATTTATCCACTGCAAACCCACAGTTGTCTGAGGCAGCTATGTCTGTAAAAAAACTTCCAAAAGATAGTTCCTCATTTGCTCAATCAAACATGTTCTTGAATGTGTGCAGTGTCATTTAGGAGAGCATGTCTGATTGTCACTTCTACAATGTCCATGACCATACTTTTGCACCTTTTCCTTTAGTCCATAGTGATAATTGGGTCCCTAGCCATCCCTTCAAAACTTGATTTTTAAGTACTTTGGAACCTTTGTTGTTGATTAGTCATGCATGACTATTTTGAAAAAGAAGAAAGTTTTGAAGCTTTCTCCATTGTCTTTAATTTGGAATCCCTACTACTGTACTTAGAAATGACTACGAAATAAGACTTCTCCAGTGTCTTTCAATCTTTCTTCTCTAGTTAGGGTATTCTTCATCAGTCATCTTGCTTCCATAAGCGATGATAGGATGGTAATGTCAAAAGGAAGAGCGGGCATTCAATTGAGACAGCAAGAACCTTGTTGCTTGGTACCCTTGCATTTTTGGGATGATGTTATTTCACCCCAATCTACTGTGCATTTTCTTGGGTGTTCTAGATATGGGAAAGACTATTTTTGTTATTATCATAAGTTAACATCGAGCTCTTGTTTCAGTTAATATACTTCATCCCTCCTACCATACATGAGACAAGCTCAGGTGATTCCTATGTCTAGTATGCCTAGTACTTAGTATATTCCACCATCTCCTTTTATGTGTGCTTCATCTATTCAGCCATCCTTTACTAAAGAGCAAATGATACCAGAGACTCAACTAGTATAGACATACAACAGACAACCACGTACTGAGCAATTTGTGCTGCTTTGGCAGACAGCAGACTCCACTGCCCAACAACTTCTTTGGATCTGGATACCACCTCAGACATTGACCTTCCTATTTCCCAAAGAGTAGCTAAAGTGCAACAATTATATGTCCTCTTTATCGTTACATCTTTTATGCTTGCTTGTCTCCACAGTATTCTTTTATCTCTGCTTTAGATTCTGTAATAACTCCTCAGACTATCCCAGAAGCTCTATTTATTCAAAGTCAAGACAGACGATAACAATCAGATGACTACATTACATTTTAAGAATACAAGAACCTTGGCACTCCTTCCTTTGGCAAGTCTACTGTTGGCTTCAAATAGTTATGTACTATTAAGATATCTTATGATGGCTCTATTGATAAATTTGAAGCTCAATAAATGGTGAAGGAAAACACATACGGGATGGACCACATTGTCACTAGTGACTAAGCTTGCATTAGTTTGCTTCTTCCTTACAATAGCAGTTGTATTTTAGTGGACTCTTCATCAATTAGGTATCAAGAATGTTTTCTTCTATGGTAATCTGGTGGAGGTCACATGGAGAAACCTAAGTTTGTTGCTCCTTTTATGTGCAAAGTAAAGACGTCTTTTATAGATTGAAACAATCTCCAAGAGAATGATTTGGTAAATTTACCACCGCACTTATCCATTTCAATATGGTATGATTAGGAACACATGAGATCAAAGATATAGAACACCGTTAGATATTGAAAAAATAAGATACAATAAAACATTTTATTTCATGCTTGTTTGTTGAAAGAATTAATGTAATAAACTAAGACTTATGTTAATAAAGCAGAAAGATGCAGTAGCCAAATACTCAGTTACTCACCAGCTCCTCTGAACGGTCAGAAAGAACAAGAAGTTGGCAACCATCCCGAACTGCTTCATCAGCTTCTTCACAGAGCTTCTGTAATGTTTTCTCCATTGAACCATCCAAACCTTTTCGAATATCAAAATATGTGGACAATACTTGAGCTTTTAAGTTTGGGTCCTTCATCAGTGAATCCAGTTCTCCTTCATTCAGAACAGGATTTGACAGAATAACCTGGGAAAAGAGGTATTAATAAATTCCAAATAGATTACAAAGTTTACAAAAGATGAATCAATAACACAGACCTGAGATGCATTTTCTGGACCAACTTCTAAAATGTTTCCACGCTTGCCAAGATTGACCTCAAGAGACATCACTAGGCCTTCTCTAAGTGGATCAATTGCAGGATTTGTGACCTGTACAGACGACCACGATCAGCAACATACAAAGAAGGAAAACAGCTACTGAATCAACATAAATTTCAAGTCAATGCATGAAGAAGAAAACAGGGATGAGGACACATCAAACTGAACTAGTCAAAACAAAACAATCATCTGAATTTGTGGTGATAGAAGTTCAGATGACAGAAATTCAACATATGGAAAATGGAAATGATGCAACTATTCTAGAGACTAAATGAATGTAGAAGGATAGTCACCATTTTAGATGGCATAAAACAGTTACTAAGCTTGTTTGTGAGAGTGCCTAATATATTTTAGGTGTTGAAGAAAAGAAGAATGTCCAGCATAAGCTAGCATCTAATCATGTTTAGATAACATGCTGTGGATGGAACTTCAAGATGAATATTTACACTTTACACAAAGGACTATTGAACTATAGATGAATATGGAAACAATTTGTTGGGAGCTGTGCTGAAATTCCTAATATAAAATGTTCATTAAAAAGGATTGTTTGCAGGCTTAATTAAGTTTGAATAAATGTCTACTTGGAAACTTAAGTAATTTAGTAACTAAGAATCAAATGTCATCCATCTCAAAATTCAGCAATATGAGCATTACGTAGCTCAAAATTTACAAATGTGTAAAACAGAAGAACATGAATGAGAAGACTCACAACCTCATTAGTCTGAATTTTCTGCAGAAGTTTCTAATTTCTTATTAAACATATTCATTTATGAAACTGGCTAAAACTAATACAAAAGCACCAAATAGAACCTATACCTAGATATGAAATACAAAAGCCGAAGAAGCCAAAGTTGAAGCATCATAGCTTATAGCACTTAAGTTTAGTCTCATATGTAGATTGTGGAGAAATTAAGGGGTTCATAGGATTACATCAGCAAATTATTGAATATTTGGTCAACAGTTGATCCTAGCAAATTAATAAATCAGTTGCCTTGATCCCTTGACATTTACAAATCCCTTTTATTGGTCCACAATTCACCAAAAGGGACCCAACTTGGATCTCACAATATTTTTCTAACTATTTTAGCACAAAGAGAAGTTGACTGTGAAAGAGGGCCTTATCTCAATTTGCATACTTACAAGAAAAAGATAAGACAACAGATCTGTCAGTATAAATATACGCAACTTCTCTAAGAGAAATAAAAAATTAATGATATTGAATGATATTAAATTTTTCTAGAAAGGAGTATAATGCAGTATCTAGAATCTAATTCCTCAATATAATATCCCTGAAAATAACATAAATCTCAAGAAACAAAATATTTAACCATAACAATATATCTGATCTAAAAGGATCAAAAATGAAAGAAATTGATTTGTGGCGTCAATTTTGGGTTTTTAAAATGATTTAAAGGGATAAACAATTCAGTTTTCAGTAAATAAAATTTCAAAAGATTTTAAATATTTATCAAGTTAAAGGTATGTGATTACTTAGAAATATATAATAAACGAATCATGTTGCAGACGCATGAGTAACTTGCTACTTTATAACTAATTTCCCAAATAAGAAAGATAATCACATTACATTTACACCAAACTTACAACTTAGACCAACAAACCTGAGCAAAGCGTTGTTTGAAATAGTCAAAAAGCATATGTGGCTTCCGAGATAATACTGCCAATGGAATGTCATCTCCCATGCAAAATGTTGGCTCCTTTCCTTGTGAAGCCATTGTTTCAATGACCATTTGGACATCTTCACTTGAATAGCCAAATGCCCTGATCCAAACAGAAAGCAAGGAACAACATTTTGAAAAAGAAAAACAAATACAATATCTCTTACCATAATCATCATCTATCAGAATTATAGCATAGATCCATAATTTTCCTATGAAAATATTTATATTAGAACAAAAGATGAAAATATTCAAAATTAAAAATTAAAAATTAAAAAAAAAGCTGCTGTGCAAGAAAATGGATTTTTAATAACTTGGTACCATAGTTTAAAATATCATTCAGTACTGCTCAAAGCGGGAAGAAAATCATTCTGATAAATGACTGGAACCAACACAGCTTTCAGGTAAATCAATAGGTACAGCAGCCATCTTGTTAGCACCCATATCTCAGTGTGGAACGAGATTATAAAACACATTTGATATCATGGATCTCACATACGTTATAATCTACATAAGCTAGTTATTAACTAGTACAGTCAGTTACAAAATGTTACTAGTTTTAACAATATCTATGCTAACCATCCAATTTTAACAAATTTATCCTTATCCAATTTAATTTCACAATGGAGCTATTCAGCCTCATTTGAATTTATTACACATCATTTCACAGTTTAAAAAACTGTTTCATGCTAGACTTTTAGTCTTTCAACTGAAAACAACTTCAGTACAGTGCCGAGATGACTCTCGATACACTTCAAAGCATTCTGAGATCAACTCAATTTTAACCATATAATCCCCATCACTTATACCTCTAAGTCTATACTAATTATAATATTAATTGGATTATTTTGAAGCAATAAGTTATCAAAAATATAACAAGTACTTTGAGTAATGATTATCGCTTCCTAATACCAAAATGAGTATTGGGCTTTGGATGGGAGGATTAGTTCTCGTAGTAACCTAGTGGGATTAATTTGATAAGTTTCTAAGGTTCATATTAAATAATGGTCCCAAAATATAAGATATAGGAAGACTTGGATTGTCTCAATTAAAACTGAAGGATTCATCTCAATTTCTTTGCAACAAAAGCGCTCCGATTGGTGCATCTCCTTGTCCCTTCCACTCTCTCTTCAACTTTTCATGACCAGCGGATGAAATTGAGGCATGAATCATGAGTAGAATCTTATTGTCTCTTCCCCACACTCTCTTCTCATCCGCTCTCCTTCTAGTATTTCAACCTTGGATCACCAGAAGGAATCAAATCAAAGGATGAGTTATGGGTGTAGTAACAGCTAGTTCGAAACTATACTAACCGAGAAAGCACATTCTTGGTAAGTACCATCAAAACCCTGGTGTGAAACCGGTTCAGACATGTCTTGTCTTGGTTGTGAGCAATGAAAATCATGTCAACATGAGTAGCACAGGTGCATTTACACGTCTTAGTATTAACATCACTTCAGTCATGCTGATTGATATCAAATAAAATTTAAAACCATGCACTTAACCAAAATGCCAGATCATGTGGGACTAAGGACATGAAGCACTCTGGCTTCAACAATTTGTTTCAATAAATGTTCAGTGTTTTGGTTTAATTATGTTATAATATTAACAGTGATAATGTTTTACCATATACCATGAATATGGAATTCTAACCATCATACCAACCATAATGGAATTCTAACAAACATGATCTAGGTACACTAAGAAGAATAGCAAAGGGGCCAGGGGAGAGGAGAAGCACTAATAGCAACAAAGGAGTGACGCTAAAATTAGAAGAAATTGAGATGAGTTCAAATTTTCTATGTGTCTATTTTTAGTTTTAATTGTGTTAGTTTTAATTGTGTTAGTTCAAGTCTCATTCCCACTAATTAACCGGGATATATTTATAGACATGTCGAGAAACCAATTTTCATATCAAATGTTCTAAGAGCATTATCTAAATCTAAATCTAAATCTTAAAAAATTATGATTGATCTCACTGGGATTTTAAAAAGCCTATGGTCTCATCCAATACACAATACTCATGTTGTTATTAATGCGGTAATATCGTTAGTCAAAATGCTTATCATATGTTTGCACTTGATTTTCTAAAATTTTAATCAAATAGACTTTTTAATTGTGATAAGGTTATATTTGTAGGAAAACAAGATAAGTGGAAAGAATATAGTCTTGCAGCTCGCAGTACACTTTGAAGAATGGCAGAGTACGCTAAGCCGCTAAGTGTTGGCATGACAAGGTATTAAACCTATAATATTTCAGTCAATGATCGGAACATTGAACCAGAAAAATATTTTAAACCTTGCACAAATCACAATAAAAATAATTCCACAATCTGTACTTAATACCAGGAAAACCTTGGAAATCATTAAGGACAGCCATCTCAACGAATATACAATATGCAGCTGAGATGCAATGTGAAGTTACTATAACTAAGTTGGGTGGTTGCTAGAAATGCTGCAACACGAGGCGAAAATTAAAAGAGCAAACATTCTGATTTTGTTAAACTAAGCTAGAATTTCAATAACTAACACTTCCAAGACTTACATTATGATGTCCATACATAACAGAAAATTAGGTAAAAGGTGATAGATCCTTACTGCTGATGTCTCAAGGTTGTTTCATTATCCATGATAACAGAAGAAAGGAAGTTCCCTGGTTTCATATTTCGCATTTTTTCACGTAACCAGTCACCATAAGGATGAGCTGAAGCAACTCTCTTCTTAACATCAGTATTCTCATAAACCTAAAAAAGTAACAAACAAGTAGCAATAACATGAATTAAAAGTTGGAAGAAGATAAAATGTAACAATTCAACTATTTGGTCACAAAACTTCGTCACCCATAATGAGAGAGAGAGAGAGAGAGAGAGAGATAGGGAATTTAGTATGACTTGGAATTTAACTAAACTGGTCTAATTTAAATGAATTGAGCTTCAGTTTGATCTAAAATTTAAATTCATAATTTTAATGAATTTTTCTGAGCTCAATGATGCTAGCTGACGACAGGTGAAAATGCTGAGGCAATGAAGGAGATCAATTTGGATTGATATATCTGAAGTAAGATTTTCCCTTTTCATAAATGATTCATTTATATTGTAGATTGGCCTATCGTCAAACTGAACTGCATTGAACTGTGCAAATGAGAGTGATAAGTGACAACTAATTATGTTTGGATCAAAGATGTGGTTCCATTCTAGTGAAAGTACTGCAATTGGGCATAGGATCCTATCCCTCTTCCTCTAATATTTAAAGATCCATGCAACTTGTTTCAAACACCAGTCTCTCCTCCCTCTGAAACTCTTGATGCTTTCTTCAATCATATTATATGATTTTAGCTTTTTTTTTTTTTTATGCTTCAGCCATCATCAATGGCATACTAGAGATATTGCTGATGTTTAGCTTTACACATGCAAATTTAAATTATTATTATCACTGTATAATTGAAATCATATAACTAGATGATATCAATTGTGTGATTAATGTTGAAAAAAATGATTACTGCTGTTATCTCACACTGAGTAACCAACGTAATGTTGATTGGCATCCATGTTGACACATACTAGTGTGTCTGATGACTAAGGCTGAGGCTATGGATAACATTGCACATAGTTCATGGCTCATCAAGTAATCCTCATGAGTATTCCAATATGCACCAAGGTTTAAAATCTCAACCTGTGCCAAGGTTTCAATTCCAAACTGAAACGATACAGTTTCGGTATAGTATTATGCCGATACAGTTTTGGTATTTTTTATTTATATATAATAATTATTAGATAAATATGTTTATGGCGTATAATTTAAAAATAAGTTGTATATCGATTTTATATAAGTTCTCCATTATTGAACAACTTAATATTGTTTAAAAAAATAATTAAATATAGTTTTCTTTAAAGAAAATTGATCTATCAATAACTCGAATTAAAATTGATACATCATAATATGTTACCTTACTAATACAAAAAAGAGTGGCATGAATCATATGGAAGTATTAGTTCTCAAGATAAAATAATCATAATTATATAAATTAATACAAAGATGTTATTTTATATATAATAATTATATAAATTAACTATCTATTCATTTAATTAATTATTAATTTACATAATATATATTTAAAATAGTATAAAAAATTAGAATATCAATTAAACATTAAAATAGTAAAAAAATAAATCAAAATATAAATTTGATTTATTGGAATTTTTAAATAAAATTTAAAACAATAAAAAAATTCAAATTATTAATTAATACAATAACAACCAAACCTTATCCCACTAGGTGAGGTCGGCTATTTGGATAATTTAATAAAATTTATCAATTTCTTTAAAATTTATTTATTTTTTTAAATTTTAAATATATTTATATATATTTTATTAGGATAATTTAATTAGGATTTACAAAAACCTCTTTGAAGTATCACACTTAAGTTGGGAATTATTTTAATTAATTAAATCTAATTTTAATTTTCTTTGGCGAACAAGAGAATCGCGGTTGCGGAATGCCCTCCGGCAGCATCGCGGAACGCTACGGGTGGCGCCAGAGGCGTCCAGTGACTCTTCCAACTCTACTGGAGGCATGCAAAATTGTCACGCGTACGGCGTCAGTTTCGCTCCACCATCGAAACATTAAAATCATATGTGCTGCCCGGCACGAAACGGTATTTCAGTCACTGATATGCACATTATTTGGCAGAAGCAGTGTGTTGGATGGAAAATTGTCACCACTTCTTTGATCATTGGTGGGACTGTGCAAAGAAACCCAACCAGGACCAAAATCCAAACACACTCTAATTGGATAGACAAAATAGTAGATCATGGTCAGATTGCTCTTAGTACTCATATGAGGAATGTCCTTAGTACTCATATGACTTGGATTCCTCAAATGCATTCAGATTTGTTTGATTCTTACATTGTATTTTACTATGACCCTCGTTACCTCTTATTTCAGCAAAAAATGTTGGTTTATTGCCCTAGGTTTTCAAAATTAGCAGTTACAACTGACGGTATGGTCATTCAACACGTATGCTCTAGCAATAATAATTGGAGTCAAAATTAGGAGTGCATCCAAGCAATGTCACGCCATTAGATTGATTAAACAGAACATAATAAAAACTGAATAATAATGAAAGAGACTTTTACTGATAAGAAAGAATCGAAGGACTAGTTAACATGGATAGACATGAGATTTCTATAAGAGTGATAGAGTTGAATCTACCGTTCAAAAAAGAAACATTCACGATAAAGTGGGTGGTTGTAATGGGAGAAGCTTTTCAAGTCTTATGTGATTGTCATGTGCCCTTTGGACAAGGAAAATTTATTGAAACTGTGGTGTGTCTGACGAATAGGTAGGAAACAACTCATACAAAAAAATATTGAGACGATATCTACATTTTGAAAGGAACCAATACATTCCATAGGTAGACAAGGTGAATCATTAAAGTTGAAGGTAGTAGACGTAAAAGAAGACCATAGAAAATTCTAATTGAGAAATAAAAAGAATTTGATGGTGCAAATATTACAAATGCTATAACCTCACATCAAATTTTGTAGAAAAATAATACCTATGTAAACGATCCAAAATAGTTCTTTAGACCAACATGGCAAGACGATGGTGAAGAAAATGACGACTTATACAAAGCTCCAAATAATTTCTATATAGATACCCAATGTTTGGACATGGCATTTCAAATAAAAATCCATTTATATTCCATTCCCTAACAACAAATATTAAAATAATTAAACTTGGTTACCAACTAGACAGATTAAAGTAAAATTGAATACTAATCAAGCAGCATCCTACTGAGACCATTAACTGGTACTTATCAGAACAAGTTGATGCTGTGTGACACTAGTCTTACAATTTGAAAGCTAGTCAAAATTTCAGTGAAACTCGGTTCTAGCTATGTACATACAGTTTCTAATTGCATCAGTTTTTCTTGTTAAATCAGAATAAACTTGCCCAGATAAATAGGCATATGATGACAAATCAGATTGCATGTGTTCAACTATAATCATAAAAAGATATTAATTTCTATTATAACATACTCTAGCTATAAGAAATGAGGTAAGGAAAAGGCGTACTCACCTCACCACTCTGTAGATCTACAGTTATCATCATTCCTGGACCTAATCGGCCTTTTGATATAACCTTTGACTCATCCATCGGAAGAACGCCAACCTGAAACAGTTAGCAGCAACAATGATAAATAAAACATACTTTGAAGTTTTCGAGCAAACAATTACCCAGATGACCACAAGGGTCTTCATATTCATCCTCAGAAAAGGGCATTAGTGTTCTTTAGGCTAATTCAATTGAGAAATTCCAATATTCTAAAGTCAACCATTACCCACAATGATGTGCTTGTCTTGCTATGGGGCTTCAAATTTCTACTCGATGTGCTTTTTGATAAGTCAGGCCAGAAAACTAAGGATATCCATTCTGGAGTTAAATCAGCACTAGGGTTTGAAATATTGGTTCCCACCTCTAAGTATGGCCAATATTTATGAAATCGACAAAGATCGCTGGTGGACTACAGCAAACAATATTTTCTATATTGCTACTACAAGCAAGCACAACACCTTACAGATGTATACTATAAAATAATTGCCTTTGATCCATTTCTATGTTTATTGTCAATACAGTCAAACTAGCCCAGTACCCAGTAAGTACCAATCCTAAAACTCACTGAGATTGAAATGAGACTGGTATTCTAAACACTTGCAACAATTTTGTGTGCTTTAAACTCATCTTAAACTCACACATCAAATTCCACCCACTACATTCACCAACTGGAAAGATTATAAACAGGAGGCACAGCCCACTGGCTATGGCAACTTTCTTTTGTCAAGTTATTCGTGTGGAGGATCTAGCTAGATATAAACAACACTATCTTCCATCTTCTAGCCGAAGAACCCATCATGAACTTAAATTCCTTATAGTCTCTAGACTTCATCTATAATTGTTGCACTTTCCATACAAGCACCATTTTGTCTTTTGTAGCCTCCGGTTTTCTTTTTATTTTTTGGGCCTTTCTACATCCTGTCTTATTATTTTACATTTTACAAATTAGATATTGCCTATTTCTGCATCCTGTCTTATTATATCTACTAAAATCATGTCATGTTAAGAAAATATTAAAAATTCCTAATACGATCAAAATCCATGATGCATGATTAAATAGGACCTGGTTGGATAGGTTATCCTGTTGGCTCCTTTTGTTTTCTTATTTTATGACTCTTTGAATTCTATCTTCAACAAACATGGAAGATGAGACATCTCTGTTTATATATTCACAAATGTGCGTACACTCAAAAACTAAATTCCATCATCCAGCAAAGAAAATCCCACGTGAAACTAAGGTTTAAAATCTCGACCCGTGCCGAGATTTCAATACGAGACGGTTTCGGTATCGTGCCATGCTGATACGGTTTTGATATTTTTTATTTAGATATAGTAATTATTAGATAAATATGTTTATGGTGTATAATTTTAAAATAAGTTGTATATTGATTTTATATAAGTTCTCCATTATTGAACTTAATATTGGCGCGCGCGCGCGCACACACACACACATATATCTATAGCTTTTTTAAAGAAAATTGATCTATCAATAACTCGAATTAAAATTGATATATCGTAATATGTTACCTTACTAATACCAAAATAAGTAGTGTGAATAAGATGGAAGTATTGGTTCTCCCGATTAAATAATCATAATTATATAAATTAATACAAAGAAGCTATTTTATAAATAATTATATAAATTAACTATTTCTTCATTTAATTAATTATTAATTTAAATAATATATATTTAAAATAGTAACAAAATATAATATCAATTAAACATTAAAACAGTAAAAAAAATATCAAAATATAAATTTGATTTATTAAATTTTTAATTTATTAGAATTTTCAAATAAAATTTAAATAGTAAAAAACTGATTATTAATTAATAAAACTTATTAATATTTTTAATTTTATTATTTTTTTACAATTTTAAATATATTTTTATATATTTTATTGGGATAATTTAATTATGGTTTATAAAAAGTATCACACTTAAGTTGAGAATTATTTTAATTAATTAAATCAATTTTTGTTTTATTCAGTGAACAACATCGTGCTTGCAACTCCTCCGGCGGCATCACGCGTTGCGGGACGCTGCGGCATAGGAGGCGTCCTGGAATGCCTCCAGCACCATCGGAGGCGTTGCAAAATGCCTCCGAAGGTAGCGTTAGCATTGCAGGACACTTCCCGTGCCACCGGAAGCATCTGGGACGCCTCCTACCCTCCGACTTACCTTCTAGCACGCAACTCAGGTGTCAGTTTCACTCCGCCATCGGATCGGTAAAAACCACCCGGCACGGAATGGTATTTTAATCTATGGTGTATATATGCAGGAATGTGACATGCTGAAGGATATACGTGGCTCCATATGCTTCCACATGGACTACCTTTTTAAACTATGCTATAGACCTAAGTGACAAATGAAATTGTTGTGAAGTAAGCTGAGACAACCTCATTTTCCCTTCTGGTCCACCATTATTTGAAGTCGACTACATCAAATGAAATTTTTCTAGAACAAATATCTGAATGATTACGAATTGTATAGTGCTTCTGGTCTTCATAATTGTCTGTACTGACTCAATTTATTATCTTCTCAAGATCCACATGATAGATATATTAATGGTGACAATGCAAATTACAAATACTGCGTATCATAAAACTCATCCTTCTTGAATTAAAAGTCGGGTACCTCAGATGCAACATAAACCATGTCATCCATTGTTCTCCAATATCGAGCAGGTCGAAGACCATTTCGATCCAGACAAGCTCCAACAGTCGTTCCATCGCTATGGCAATTAAAATAAGCACTTAATTAGGGTGGAAAATATCAATAAGAGTACTTGGAAGATATTCTTGATCACAGTGACATTTTATTCAGAGAAAAGGTCTATACAACAGATATCTGTTTTTCTAAAGAATCAAGAGGCTTGAGGAACATGACAAATACATAATGAGTATAGCTAAAGTTTTGGAAATTCTAGGTAAATTACCTAATTCACTACTAAACAAATTTTCATCTGTAAAACTCCTGGTTAATGCATATGGGTGCACTATAACAAGAACAATTCCAAAGAACTTGTCAAGCAGTTACTACTCAAAGAATAACTTTGTCCTATAATCATCTAAATCAGTCCTAGACTATAAATAGCAGTACATGTGCACACACCAAACTCTTTCAAAACTAGTGGTTACTAGATTGACCAATATGATACAACCTTGATGTGCCAATCAAAATTCCAATATGTAACTTAGCAATACTAATATGCTAAAAGACTACTAGTGTTTGGCCGGCTGATAGGATGTCAACTCATATTAGGTTTGCTTGCTAACATAGAGGAACTAATGATGGAGAGTAACAAACATAGTTGTGGAATGTTTAAGAAAGATGGATACAAAGTTCTGAAAGAAAATTGATGGAGAAATATAAAATTACAGCTGCACTTTCCATGTATTGTATGTATATATGAAAAAGAGTTGAACCCTAACTAGGCAGTAAATAACTTCAAAACCATTAATGGAGTCAAAAAGACACATTTAGAATGTATATGCCTACAACACTGATAAAGTTGATAGATGATACCTGAATAAAAGTAATGCAGGCCCATCCCAAGCTTCCATTTGTCCCTTGTAGTAGTCATAAAAGTTAACAACCTAGCATGAGTATAAACTATTTTATTTTAGAAAAGGATGCAAAGACGAAGACAAAAGCAGAAAACTATTTTATTCAAAGAGAGGCATTCATACTGGAACGAAAGAAGGAACAAACTCACGAATGTTTCCTGATGATATAGTTTGCGCAAAAAATCACCTCTGGGTATTTTATGGTCAATGTTGGATGATTCTTATATGCCTCAGGAACAAGAATCATAAGAGCTTCTGCTGGAGTCCGACCACTCCTCAACAATAACTGATCAAGGAAAACATGAATGTTATGGATCAAATTACAAGGGAAAAAATCACCTATAGTTCAAAAAAATGAGGAATTGGTATTCCTGCTGCTATAGGCAACAAATTGCTGCAGTGGAACATGCAGAGAACTTTCTCACTGAATAATCAACCAAAAGACAGGAAAAAAAGTATCTTAGGATAGTCAAGATCCCAAGACCCACGAGTTGCAATGTTGCACCATCATGTCAAAAAGGTAAATTCTCCTATGATAATAAAAAGAAAAGCTTGAAGAATGTCCAAGGTTGTGAATCTAGTAATCCAAACTTTGTTTGGCTGAAAGTGGATCTGGCACCAACTGCATGTGCCTGCTAGTTACAACAGCACTGCTACAAGACAGAATGGTCTGCCACCAACTTAAACTGCTTAGCATGCAAAGTAATTGTTTTGTTGATACTCATGTTCTAAGATATCCATATAACCTAGTTGAATGAATTGTCATGTAACAATCATCCAGGCATGTTTGTACCAATTATTTGGGATAGGTACATAAATCTTTTCCTCCATTGAGTTTTATGCAAAGCTATTTTTGAATGAACTGAGTTTGTAAATTCTAATAATATTTGAGCAAAGGCCAGAATGGTCTGCCACCAATTTGAACTGAATGCTCAAATTGTAAATTCTAATAATAGCTGACATGGATGGATGTCAAAGGCCAGAATTTGGTATGACAGTACGAGTGCTAGAATACTAGTTCTTAACAGCCAACATGACAATTGTTAACGGTTACCACAACTAACTTCTACGTGTTAAAACTCAATGAACATTGTTCCTCGTAAATCAAACTGATATCAACCACAACTTTTACAAATAAGGATGCGGAGTAACACTATCATTCTAGGTTCTAGATGGTGTGGCCTCCAAGAACAAGTAGCTCTGAATAAAGAAAAATGTTCCTTTTGGTACAAGAATGGGGTATTTGCAAGGAAGACAAATGTTTTATACGGTACCAAGTCATGTTGGTAGCATATGATTATGAAAGTTCAACATCTTCCAGCTGATGCATGATAGAAACTCATATATGATAACTAATATGCCTTAACTAATTATCATATTAATATATTAGTATTTAATACATAACAAAAACTCGTATTTGACTATAAATTTGCCTAAATTAAGGGATCTGAATGTCATCGCTGTGTTAGAAAGGTAATTCAGCTTATGTTCCAGTTTGTTTAGGATGCATTTCACATTATTAGGCAATAGACCAGAATTTGCAATGTTTAAATACTTTACAAAACATATTTTTGAAACATCTTATAAGTAAATCAAGATGAACAAAATAAGGGATTTTAATGTCATCAATATGTTGGAAAAGTAATTCAGCTAATGTTCCAGTTTTTGAGGATAGGTTTGATATTATGAGGCCTCAGAGCAGAAATATTTGTTCGAGTGCTTTGACTTTGAAGATGTTGTTAAGAACCAAGATCAACAAGAAAAATACAGAATTCAATTCAAGCCAACCTAATTCATAAAAGTTGAGATACCCACATAAATTTGAATAAAATCTTCTCAAAAAATATTTTTGCTGCCTTATTATTAGCTCAGTAAATCATAAATCTCCAAAATCAAGATCAGCTCCATCAAGCATGATATATAATATCTTAAACAACATAATTAATTCGAGTAGTCTGAAAATTGTCACATTTCTAATCAACATAAATTTGAAATTATTCTTCATATTATCTAAAATTCCATCTTCCACTATGATGTGTGTGAAGAGTGACTGCATAGCATTGTAAACATGATATTGATATAAACTTAAAATACATGCACCAGCTCAATTCTTTATGATTGAAGTAAAAAAAACACCCTTTTGAAAGTTTCAATAAAGATAATCAGTTAACATATTCAGTGAAGAATTATATTGAAGAGATCCAAAATCGCAGTGCCTATGTATGCCAAGATACCATGTTCTTAAAGTGAAACCAATGGTAGCTAATTTAGCTCAGAAGGAAACATGTCTGTCTAGAGCACTCAATAACATACAAAGCCAAAAAAACAATAAATATAACCAAGCTTATGATGGATAACAGTTAATGCAAAGTTGAACGAAGCCAACCAAAACGAGAAAACATAGAAAGCCAAAAAAAATACAATAAATATAACCAAGCTTATGATGGATAACAGTTAATGCAAAGTTGAAGGAACCTAATCTAAATGAGAAGACATACTTCAGCTGTACTATCAAGATTTGCTGAATCAGATGCTTTTGGATTCCCAAATGGCCGAATTTCATTCTCACGGCCTCTCCAAACAGGGGACTTGAGTGTTGCTTCCCGAGATTGCATCCAATTCAAGTTTCCCTTCAACCAGAAAAATTTAAATAATCAGGAAATCACTGTTAGGGATAATAAATACTCAGCAGCTAATTTAGAGACAAAATAACCTGTATAGTATTGATCTCTCCATTATGTCCAAGTAACCTCATTGGTTGTGCAAGAGGCCATCTAGGGCTAGTATTAGTGCTGTACCTTCGATGATAGATTGCAAACGGAGATGTGTAAAGTTCATTCTGAAAATCCAAATAAAATTGTCCAAGAGCTTCTGAACGAAGCATCCCCTTATAAACTACAGTCCGATTTGACAAAGAGCAAAAGTATAGATCATCTTTCCATTCTTCAGATTTTGCAGCCTTTTCGATCAGCTTTCTACAAATATACAATTCCCTCTCAATGTCATCAACCTTTTCCTCTTTAAGGACTTTGACAAATACTTGTTGTATGTTGGGCATTGTTTCCTTGGCATAGTAGCCAACCACTGATGTGTTTACAGGAACAGGTCTCCAACCAATGACCTCCAAACCCTCCTCTAAGAATATCTTTGTTATAACTGCAATGAAAAAATATCACAAAATTTAAAATAATATAGTTCGTATAAAGAGAATTGAAGAGAACAGAAGCAGAAAAAAAATTCAACGGCGTGAAGAGAAAATCAAAATAACAATTAAGAAATTCATCTAGGTTTAACTTAAAGGCGACAAAAAACAACAAAATTACCTAATTGAAGAAATGGATATAACTTGTGATGCAGTTAAATTACCAGTATTTATCACGTAACATATTTCAGCATTATATTAAAGAATCCATGAATATAAGCAACAAAATCAAGTAAAGTAACCAAAAAAAATATAGCTATAATACAGTAATAAAACATTTTCTGTAGAAATACCTGACTTGGCTCCTTTCTCAAAATTTTCATCTTTTGGGAGAAAAATCATTCCAACCCCAGTTTTTGACCTATCCAAAGAAGCAAGTCCTTGCTTCACAGCCCAGTTGTCATACAAATCCCAGGGAATAGATGTCATTAGACCAGCCCCATCACCAGAGTCATTATCAGCCCCACAGCCTCCACGATGTTCCATGCAGCCAAGCGCTATAAGAGCATCATTCACAATCTTATGAGAAGGTTCATTTTTCAAGTTTGCAATGAAACCCACACCACAAGCTCCTCTTTCTGAGATGATATCATTCAAACTCGCAACCTGATAGCAAACCAGTGGTTTATTGCAAATGGAATATCAGAAGTGGAACATTGACAATGCCTTATGGTTCTCTAAGGATAGACATTTGAGAAGTAAATGAGATACAGGTCTGAACACTATTCTCATGATTCATCTACCTGAAAAGTAAAGACCTAACTAAAATGCTTAAAGTAATATTTGGTTAGTGGATTTTGATTTTTGTATCACAGGATTTTGTGGGTGTGTCCAAAACCCAATGTTTGTAGACCTATTCAATAGAATAGTCAAATTCTATACATAGAATTAAATGGAACTGTGGAAGTACAAAACCCTCCCAGGTGATCTTGGGATGCTGAAATTTTAGGCAAATACCAGTTTCCTTTTATAGCATATCAATCTCAAAAACTTGGTGGATTTCTATGTTGTTCAGGGAGATATATTACTTCGTTATGTGGTTATTGTAGTTTTAAATGAACCTATTTAAAACAATTGCTGTTTCAAATGCTTGCTAAAACTTTTTAATACAATTACTTGTTTTTGAATGGATTAAATTTAAAATTAGACAACAGAAGTTGTAATGTCATAGTCTAAATTTTTTCCAAGTCATATGACGAACCATGGCTGATCCAAAGCCTGAATAAAGGAGAAGGGTTGCGTTAGGTTGCCAGCCAGCATTAAAACTATGGCAAATGTTCAATGACTATGACACATTTATGTCAAATTAGTTATTTATTACTTAATGGATATTTGATCTTATAAGAATGGATATTTTTCAACATATGCCCACTACAATCTCCAAAGGTAATACAAGATTCAAAAATGATTTTTCATCTTTCTTGTATCTGAATGGTTAGGCAACAGAAGTTGTGATGTCTTAGTCTAAAATTCTTCCAAGTCATATGCCATATTCATAATCAAACTAGTTATCTATTACTTAACAATATATATTTGATTTTTTTCTAGATAAAATTTTACAAGTTCATTACAAAATCATATATGAGAATATAAGAATGCATATTTTTGAACATATTCCCACTACAATCTCCAAACATAATACAAAATTCAAAATATAATTTGTTATCTTCCATGGAAAAAAACATTTGTGTATATTTTCAGGAGATAATATTCTAGGAAACTAAATCAATTCTTTATGCTT